>CABHPP010145364.1:38945-50599 GCA_902168425.1 Peromyscus attwateri
AGAGAGAGAGAGAGAGAGAGAGAGAGAGAGAGAGAGAGAGAGAGAGAATTTTTCCAGTCATTCAAAATTATAAAATTAAAAGCCAAAAACAGGGCAAGTCAGATTGTTCAGCATGTAAATGCACTTTCTGTATAAGTCTAGCAACATGAGTTCCATCTCTGGATCCCATGTAGTTTGAAGAAGTAAAGCTACTCACCAGTTGTTCTCTAACCTTCACAAGTGTGTTGTGACATGTGTGTTCACACACACACCATGCAAATGCAGGCACAAACATTCATATTTACATATACATACTAGCAAATAATTATTTCTAAGCCAAGAACAGATTTTGCCAATAGATGTTGATTTTTAAAATAATGAAAATTAAAATATTTTAATTTAATATAATCAAATAATGAAAATATGATTATGGATATAAATTCTTAGTTTTCTTCTTCAACATACATACAAAGCTGCTATCACACTTGATATATGGTATAGCTTGATTTACATATGGGCACATTTAAGGGGAATATGAATAAGCAAATCTAGAGAGTTTTCCTCAGCTGCATTTGTTATCCTTATGAAAATCATGTAGATTTAAATGTCCTTCCAGAAATAAAACTTGGAACATAGAGATAAGCAAGGAAAGGATGCTTGGCACTTTCTGAGAAATAATACTTCATTAAGCAAGTGTATTTGAATTCATGCTGAGAAAAAAGATAGAACGATTTGTGTTTCCTGTTACATAATGTACTCAAATGTTCCCCACATTCTGAAACAGTGTCTGTCTTCAATATACAAAATTAGTTTTATTTGGACACTTTTAATCATAAGACACGTTAGGTGAGAAAAAAATACCTCCACTAAACCAAACAATATCATCCATAAGAAATGTACTTAGGATTATGAGTGTTAGTGCCAAATGCTAAGTCACAGAAGATCTTATATAAACTTCAGTAAGTTGAAGCATGTGTGCTTTGATGTTATTACATTATCTAGCACATGGAGAAACAGATAAGTTCCTCTCTCCCTGATCTAAACATGGCCCTGAGTACATAAATAAATATTTCTGCTTACATAGAATTAGGAGCCGATTTGCTGCAATGAAGATCTATTTCTGAATCAGCGTATATATGGGGCTACAGACATGTTAATGATTGTGCCAGTGTTCATTTTTGTGTTGTTTGCCCAATTCCTGCACACAAAGAAATGGTGAGAAATCAGATTATAGGTGTTTTCACTTTTAATAAACATCCATGGAAAACTAGTTCCCTTCATATAGACACACATGAGAACTGTAGTGTGTGTCTCCATGGGTATTTATGCTTCTGGAGATTATGCTTCACCCTTGAATTAAAGCACGCTCCAGTCTGGCATTTGAGGATCCTAAGTCAAAACTTTTGCATCTCCATAGAAGCTTCTTTAAAATGAACAATGCAATTCAAAATATCTCTTCTCACATCCCAGGGTAGGAAAATGAGGGCTTCCATTTAGTCCTTCCTACTAGCAAACACTCTAACGGAAAACATAATGAACTGCACAATAACAGAGAAAGTCAATTCCAAATAATTAGAACTAAGCAAGTAAATATCTCTTCCTGAAATATATGATCAAGCAAGTCATGTGTAACATATAAGATAAAAAAATGAACAGAATAAAGTAGCTTAGAAACAAGCACATCATAAAGTTCAAGAAAAATGCTTTAATACTGCAATTCCCCCAAAAAAATATGAGAAAATTTTATTGCTGGTAATCTCGAGCAACAGTTTCTATCTTAGGAAACTTCACATGCAACCACTAGCAATTGGATTCAGTGGTATTTCTACCAAAGAATTTAAAACTCAGATTCACACTGATACTTGTATATAAACCTAAAATGGATTTAATAGTGATAAATCATAAGTAATCATTTCCCAAACTGGAAACAAAAATATCCTTCAATAAATAAGTCATTAAAAATGGTCCAACCAAATCATGGAATAATATTCAGTAATAAGGAATAAATTTGGAATGTGTATAAGTATGTGTATGCATATACAATGAACTATGCTAAGTGGACAAAGCTAAGAGTAAGTTTTATAATTCCATTTTATGAAAATTTTAAATTACAATGTGATTTTCTCAAGATTATATTATTTCAGTACTCTGAATTTATGCAACCAAGTTTCTAGTTTGTACACAGATTTTTCTCAGTATTTGCATAGCTATTCCTGTTTCTTCATACCAAGAAAGCTGTTTTATTTGACCTATCCATGCAATATGACAAAAAGGCATAGGAAAGGGAATTTAGAGTTTTAGGGAGGCAGAAAATGAGGGTGAATTTTGTCATCAGTAATTTCTGCAATGTTTAAAGCTTTTTGCATCTATTTTAAGACATATTTCCCTTGCTTTGGTTAAAGAGCAAATGGCTGCTTACCATTCAGATTATACATGAGAGCTTCAGTGAGCTGTTATTTCATCAGAAAAAAAAAGGCTGTGGAGTGAAGAAAAATACAGATTTTTTTCAGAAACAACGATGTCTATGTAGTCAGTCAGTATAAAAATATAAAAGGTGTGAAGAAATATAATTTTAGGGAAGATTATTGACAGAAAAATTGGAAGAAAATTCACTGTCAGTTTTATCTTTCTGTGCTTTGTTATGAGGCCTAAATATATATTTGCTTCATGTTCCTTTCAAGAAGATGAATAAGTTATGTAACAGAAAGCAAAGCAACATTTAAATTATATTGAACAGCTTACATTTTAAAATAAGTTGACAATGAGATAAGCAAGAGGGTCCAATTAAACAAACCCTCGGGCAAATTACTATTTCATTTAATAATTCATATTTTTTCATAATCTATAGTAAGATTTCTTGCCCAACTACTTCTTGGTCTACTTTAATTAAAACAAAAGCAGTATTTATTAATGACACTCCACAGCTAACAACTTGAATTCTCCTATCAAATCCAGGCAAAAAATCATTAAATTCATAAATGTGCTTTTATTGCATTTTAATGGAAATGAAATTAGATCTGTCTTATCAGAGGTGGGACCAGTCAACACTAAACGGAGCAGAGGTGCTGCCAAATGGTCAATTTCCATAAATAAATTTGCCTCCTTTCCAAGGCAGCAAGTCTTTTCATGAGAGTTTGAAAAGCAACATCATTCCCCAAGCTGACTGTGAATTGATGAACTAGTGGTGAGTCTGATAAGATTTAAGCGAGACCTTTCCTCTCTTTGCTCTGCACAAGGTAATTTTTAAGCTTTGCTTTTCCTGTGATACCTATCAAAATGTTAATACTGCACATCCTTTCCATGCTATTATTACATTCTTAGGAAAGAAGTGCACATTGGAACACAGCAATTCTATTCAATCTGAAATAATAGATATTTTGGAATACTTAATTCTGAATAATTCATTTACAAAATCTATAGTTAGGATTGCAAAATTTTCTTTCTAAGGAATTTACTACATTTCTTAGAAACTGCTATACAAAATACAAAATTTTATTATTCAAAAAAGTACCAAGTCAAACTTCTTTTATATATATATATATATATATATATATATATATAAAACAATATGTGCTAAACATTTACTAAATTATACACTGTCAAGTTAAAAAATTATTTGAAAGACACCTAGCATAAACTGCCACCAGATAAGAAATAAGTATCTTCTATAGCATACATCAGTAGAGCACTTACTGCCCTCTTGCCTTTTGAGCTGTTCACATTGCCAGTTATTTTCCTTCTACTTTGCCTTGATGAAATTATATGCACATTTCTATGTCTCCTCTAAGTCTGTGAATTCTGCTGACTCTGGGGCCAGAGCAAACACTAGAAGCACAGAAACAATCCCATACTATCTTCCTTTACAGCAGTAAGGCACATTTTCCATCCAGTGCCTTTGATCGTTTCTTCTCAGTTGCATGATTTCTCTCTATTTAATCCATAGCCATTCCTGAAAATGAAAATCCTAATCTATTTATTTTTGAGACAGTTTCAAATTTTTGAAATCAGAAACTTCTCCCTGTTGCAATAGCCTGCCTTTTGAATAAAGTTTCTTATCTAAGTCTCCTTTGTTTTTATTTGAAAAATGCCTTTTAAAATACATGAGTGTTCCACTCTGTACTTTAAATAATTTGCATTCCTCTGAACTGGTTTCCTTTCTTTGCTATTTCTAATTACTTTTTTTGCTTTCCCTCTTCTATTTTCCATTCCATTTTACAAAGTCATGGACATCAACTCGAATATATTTTTATAGTTCTGAAATTCTAGCTCACTGGTTCTCTGAACAAACCTCATGGTTGTTGTTGACATTTTCTACTTGAAATATTGCTTTTCCGATTGTATCAAGAGTATACTCTTAGAAACAGTTTCTTAAAAATGTTTCATTCAATAATATTTCTTTGCCAAGTAGTCACTAATATCTATTCACCATCTACTAAATATCTTTATCAGGTCACCTAAAATTTAATTTCTTCCACTGGACATTGTAGCAGGAATCTTAAAAGTTCTTATTAATAAAATCAAACCTGAGGCCAGTTATTGGGGTGAAAGCTGGAAGATCAGAGAAGCAGAACAAGCCACAGCTACCTCACCTTGCCAGTTCCTCGGCTGATTCTGTTTCCTCAGACTGGAAGCCTTTGAGTCCTCATCCAGAATGGGTGAACTGTAGCTCAAAAGCCTAAAAGCTTAACCAGCCAAATGCTTAACCAGCCAAATGCTTCTAGTTCCTGGCGTTCAGGCCTTATATACCTTTCTGCTATCTGCCATCACTCCCTGGGATTAAAGGCTCACTTCTTGGGATTAAAGGCGTGAGTCACCATGCTTGGCTGTATCCTTGAACACACAGAGATCCAGAGGGATTTCTGCCTCTGGAATGCTAGGATTAAAGGTGTGTGCTACCACTGCCTATCCTCTATGTTTAATATTGTGGCTGTTCTGTCTCTGACCCCAGATAAGTTTATTAGGGTGCACAATATTTTGGGGAACACAATACCACCACAGGACATCATGAGCTTAGTTCCCAGATGTAAGTTAAATTTTGAAATTCCGTAAATATTTGATATTTAGATATTTGTATATTAAAGATCTAACTATAAGAAACAAATCAATCACAATTTCATTAGTAGGAATCTATAAACAACTAACTTAAATCTCTGCCATATAGGAAAGCTAGGAATGGTGTTATGGGCTCCCTCATAGTGACATTGTAACTAGGATCACAGGAAGAGACTTAGATTTAAATAAACTCATTTGTTTCTCTACCATCCAATCTAACACCACCGTAGAAACTATAGGGAAGAAAAAGAAACTCCTAAATCCATGCATTAAACTTTTCCATAATGTAGATTCAGAATGGCTCCTATTACAAACATGAAAGATAAAAAATCATAGAGTTAAGGGACTGAGTATATCTGTTTCTGACCACAATGGGCTAGTTAGGATTAGTGCAGTTATAATACTACCAAGAGTCCCTTCCTTCTAAAATAAACTAGACAGAAAAAAAACATTTAAAAATTAGTTTTCAATATGGAATCCTGCATCTTAAATGCAATTCTAGCAACATAGATATAAAATTTCCTATTAAAACATGCAGCAATATGTGTATTACTTTTTATGGATATCTTAATATAGGAAATTAGCTGTGAGGGACTGAACAATAGGTCCCAAATGATATAACACTGGCATTATATAGAGCAGGTTGTATTCATGTATTTAGGAATTATACATATACATGTATGTATGTAACAAAAATTAATGCAAAAAGAGGCCATGAATTTGGTAGAAAGCAAGGAAAGGTATCTGGGAGGGTTTGGAGGGAGGAAAGTGAATGAAGATGCAATTGTATTGTATTGTCAAAATATAAAAGAAAAATATAGAAAGAAAAATAAAAGACAAGAACAATATATGGAACAGGGTATAAAGATGATAATGGTTGACTTGTTATGATATCAAGATAATGGTGGTGGTACACTCCAGATGGTTCAGCTCAATGATCCTATAACAACTCATACAGCATACGCTATCATCTAGGTCAGATTACAGTAACATCATGTCTTCTCCAGGTGAGCATGAATAGGTGCTGTTACCCTTCCCCTTAGTAAACTTTTCATATCCATAGGTACTTAAACACTTATGATGCATATGCTCTCATCTTATACATCTACTTATGACAGACTTATAAGATTCTGAGAAGTGTCAACTATAGAAGTACCCACGTTGGGCACCAAATGTAGAAGTAACCATCTTATTAAATAAGAAACACAGAGCCAATGCAGAGATGAAAGCCCAAGAGGTCAGAGCTTACCCTTCACTGCTGCTGTTGTCCTCTTCAGCAAGAGACTTACTTCCTGTCTGTTTGTCTTTTTTATAGACTTTGTATTCTGCCTTCTCATTGGTTGTAAACCCAACCACATGACCTCCTCGTCACTGCCTGTCTGTACAGACCTCCAGGTCTTCTATGGTTGGTATTGAGATTAAAGGCATGTGTCTCCATGCTGGCTGTATCCTTGAACACACAGAGATCCACCTAGCTCTACCAAGAGCTGGGATTAAAGGCGTGCACCACCACCGCCCAGTTTCTGCTATGGCTTGCTATTAGCTCTGACCCCCAGGCAACTTTATTTATTAACATACAAATAAAATCACATTTCATTACAATTAAAATATCACCATAGTCAACACTAAGAGAGATACAAGGGAGACACAACATAGAGATATCTAAGTCCCATGTCTGACAAAATTGAGGCCACTGTTGTCCTGTTCAGCCTCTTCTCTTTCCAAAGAGTATATTGTTTCTTCTCTAATTAAACTCTTCACTGCTTGATCTACTACTGTGCCCCATTTGAATCCTTCTCTTTGGAAAGCCCAAGAACCAAGACTGATGCTGCATTAGAGACCAAAAAATAAAAAATAAAAAGAAACAAAAATCAAACAAACAAACAAACAAAAAACTATAGACCTCCCCATGGAAGAATATAACTTCTGCACGAAATTTGGGGATTTGGGGAAAAGCACACTATACCCTTCTTGAATATTTGTAACTTTCCATGAATCTACAAGTATTTAAAAACAACAGCCTTTCAAATTTATTTGAAGATATCAGAAACTACAACTAGTAGAACTTTCTGTGTCAAGATGCTAGAGAGCAGAGAAACAGCAAGATGACGCCAATGCATGGCATTTCCTTTCTTCTGTAGGCATGTAGATACTAGGTGAGAGACCAAACTTAAGAAACTAGAGATAGCTTTTAACATTCTCATAGAGGAAAGTTAAATGAAGTTTGAATTTTTTCATATCTTGGCTATTATGATTAGTGCTGCAATAAATATGACAGTATATATGCTGATCTTACAGCTTTTGTAGGTGTAATGGTAGTTATGAGTCTAGGATAATTAGAAGATAGTAAAGATTTAAAAGTTAAAAAATATATACTATAGAGTATTGTGACTACAATTAATAACATTTATTCTTAAAAATGCAGAATGAACAGATATTTTCACTACAAAAACACTTAGTTCTGACACAATGTATAGCAATAATTCACTTTTGTATTTCAATGAGTTTGTACAATTGTCATTAGATTAATATGAACACAATTTGCATTTATGATGGCCACTACCACAAATATTTGAAAATGAAATTGCTGATACATTCCAGTCTTTAAAAGAAAAAGAGAGCTAAAGAAATTGGAAATCGTTTTGGGGAAGGATTTACAGGTGAACTGAGGTTACACAGCACAGAAGGCACAGTGAATAACTATGGTTCCACACATTTGATAAGCTCTATAAAATAAGTGAATTCCTTGAGAACTACTAAAGTTCCAAAAAAGAGAAAGAAACAATGTAAATAATAGTATTATGAATTGTAGATGCTTACAAAGCAAGAATAATAGTATTATGAATTGTAGATGCTTACAAAGCAAGAATCAATAATTAATAACCTTACATAAAAGAGACCACCAGGCCCAAAGTGTTTCATGGGAAAATTCTATCACAATTTATTGAAGAAATAATCAATTCTCTAAAGTTTTCATAAAAAATAAACCAAGTTCTGTGAGTCTACATTGAAAGAGGCTACATAGACAGACAGAAAAGAAAAGGCAAATACCACAGTAGACAGGGGAGAATTCATTTAATAGGATAATATGTGGCTGTTCTTAGAATAGACGCAAGAACATCTCAAGCCACCTAGAACAAACATGGCCACACAGAGAAAACTACTAACTGTCCTCTACTTCATTATAATGGCACCTTCTGTAAGACTAGCCTTGTGAAATTGCCCTCATCAAGCATCTGATGCCACACCACATTCCAACAACCATTTATCAAGGTAGAAAATAGAAGCAAACTCTATCTCAGGGAAATCTTGATACATTCATGGAATTCCTCACCTATTCCCAACCCTAAATTATGAGTAATCTTTTCTTCCTTACAACCCCACCCCCCAAATGCTATCTGTGATTCTAGCCATGTGATCAACTGCTTAGAAGCCCACACTCTCCTTGGGTGTTTTCTGTCTGTGCATGTATACTTCTTGTCACCAATTTATTTTGTCTAGTCTCAGAATTTTTTCTCCGATGGACAAAAGAACCTAGAAGTACTTGATAGATGAGATGACTAATTTCAATTGTTAACATGACTAGATTTATAGTTTTCTAGAAATACTCATCTGGCATATTGGTGAGGAAATTGCCAAAGAGGAGTTTCTGAGGAAAGAAGACTCACACTCAGAGCAGACACCTTCCAGCTGGGATCCACAGCCATAAAGAGTTTAAAGAACTATTCTGTACTTGGATGCTTCTGAAGTTAGTACATCTACTATTGTTACTTCTCATCCTCTGTGAACACCAAACTAAATACCAGAATTCTGGTCTTCCAATCTATATAGTATGTTTATAATATAATATATAGTATATATTGTAGATGTAACCAACTGTCTTATTAAATAAGAAACACAGAGCCAATGTAAAGATAAAAGCCCAAGAGGTCAGAGCTAAGAGTCTTACCCACTTTCTGCCAGCTAGCCTCTCCCGCCAAGAGACCTCTCCGAAAAAGGGAGTTACTTCCTGTGCGTTTGTCTTATAAAGAGTTCTTGTTCTTCCTTCTCATTGGTTGTAAATCCAACTACGTGACTGCCTTGTCACTGCCTCTCTGTACAGACCTCCAGGTCTTCTATGGTTGGTATTGAAATTAAAGGCGTGTGTCTCCAATGCTGGCTGTATCCTTGAACACACAGAGATCTACCTAGTTCTGCTTACCAAGTGCTGGGATTAAAGGCGTGCACCACCACTGCCCTGGCTTTCCCTATTGCTTGCTAATAGCTCTGACCCCTAGGCAACTTTATTTATTAACATACAAATAAAATCACATTTCAGTACAAATAGAATACCACTATATATATTGTATAATTTAATATATCATGTATATTGTATACATATTATATATTATAAACAGGTGATATTTTCCCCTGACGTGCAAGGGTGGTAGAACATTTGAAAACTGAGCGATATAATTCACCACATCAATAGTCATAAAGGCATAAAAGACAATGAAGAGAATAAATTTAAAGTGATAGTGAAGTTGTAGTATAATAAAACCCTCTAGGGTTCATCTTCCTAGAAAATATTCATTTGATCTTATGAAAGTACCTTCACAAAAACCCATGAAAAAGTTGGAGAGATCATAGTATCTGCTTTTAGCATAACAATAAGGAATGATCTATTGAAGAAAACGGGCAAAAAGGAAAAATTTGCATCACCCCTTGCCTAGTTCCAAGGAAGTGCATCATGAAGAGATATTTGGTAAGGAATCAGTCATAAAGAATTAGATGCAGGTCCTAAATGTGAAATGATAACAGGACTGTGCAACCAGGATCCTCAATCACAATTCTGTGACACATCAGCTGTGGAAACCACAGAACTGGCTCTAAAATCTATCCCCTGACCCTGACCAGCATAGCACAGATAATGTCTCATCCACTGGGGGACAAATATGGTGGTGCAAGACTTAGCTTGAAACTCAGTTCTAGACCTATGACAAAATGGGACAAAGTGACTGGGGATTGAACTTTCAGATACCATGAAAAAAATAAAATCTTTATTTATTATTTGACTTTCGCTAGTGTTTCTCATAATGACTGAAAGCAGGTTAACACAAAAATCTCATGCTTATTGATTGGAAGAATCAATACTGTTAAAATGTCCATACTGCCCAAAGTAATCTATATTCTGTCCAGAATCAGTACAGTCCCTGCATATACTTCAAAGCATGAGAAAAGAATGATAAAATTAGGATAGAACCACAAACCACTAAGTAGATAGTCTTTTTTAGCAAAAAAGAAGTCATGAAACTAGAGTCATTGCATTAATTGGCTTCAAAATATTCCACATACATAGCCGTAACAATTGAAACAATATTTTATTTGCATAAGAAAAGACACACAGATAAATGGGAGGAGTGCCATGAGTAAACTCATGCATCTACAGATGACTAATATTAGACAAAAGTGCTAAGAATATTAACTGGAAAAAATAATTTAACATTATATTTCATAAACAATCCAGGTACAGGATGGAAATGCTAAAAGACCTCATTCATGTGGAATCTAAAATGTTGATCTTGTAGACATTAAGGGTAGAGTGGAAGAGGGATAAGGATGGACTTGTCAAAAGTCACTAAGTTTCACTTAATAGGAGGACTAAATTCTGGCTTGCTATTGTGTAGTAGGATTGCAATGAAATAATTAATGTTCTGTATCATTGAGTGACGTTAGAAAAGGGGGCTCTGTTCTCACCACGAAGAAAGGACACATGCTCCAAAAGAAACTTATATTGATCCTGATTCAACCATGAAACTCTATGCATATGAATCAGAACATTATGTGGCACCATAAATTTTGGAAAAATACTTGTGTCCACTAAAACAATAGTGAGAAAACAGAGATATTAAAAAATCTTGGGAAGTTAACTTTTTCAGTTTTGATGTTTGAATAAAATTCTTTTGTGTAAATTTGTTGACACTGTAGATTTAGTTCTAACTTTTACTATTCAATGACTAAGAAAAAAGCAATTGCCATACTCCAGGTTTTGGAATGAGCAATTTCTGAAGAATCAAAATTTATTTTTCAAAGAATAAATGTTAACCGTCACACAGTTGTATTTCTAGGTCTGCCTGTTCCTATGGAAAGACTACATATTAAACAAAAATAGAGAGATAAAGAGTAGCATGATAATAAATTTATTTTACTCATACACTAAATTCAAAAGTTAGTTGAGTTTTCCCCAGAAATTGAGATAATCAAATTTTATATTATAAGTACTTGTGTTTTATAGATAGATAGATAGATAGATAGATAGATAGATAGATAGATAGATAGGAATTGGTGTACTTTACATTTTTACCTACATAAGTATATATTACACATTAAATATACTAAAGGAAACAAGACTATCTAGGGTTGTTGATAATTGCCATGAGTATGTTATTCATTTTTTAAGGTTACTAATAAATTTAAAAATACACACAAGCTAGCAATAATAAAGTACTCCAATTTCCACTACAGATTGATCTTTTCTTTACACTTTACATTTAGCTATTTCATTTTCCACCCTTATTAGATGTATTAGATACAAATATGTAAAAGAAGATTAATAATATATATAATTCACATTTATCAGCTTT
>CABHPP010145365.1:1607-39168 GCA_902168425.1 Peromyscus attwateri
TATTAGGCGCTCTTCCGATCTGGGAGAGAGGGATGCTAGGGTTTGGGTCCAGTGCCTCATGTATGATAGGGAAGGACTCTCCATCAGCTTCATCCCTAGCTCCTACTTTTAGTGGGTGAACAGTTAAATACCTCATCAAGACAAGCAACTGAGACAATATACACATGGAAAATTGAGGGTACATGAGGAGATAGAGAAGCCCCCTAAAGATCTAGTTTGTCTTTTCTGATGGCTGAGAGTCAAGAAATTTCAAGAAAACTCATAAAGTCAAAATTGCTTACAGAGATAATGTGTGTTTTCTGAAAAGCATTTCAAATAAGAATGTTGAAAGCAACAAAAGAAAGGAAGGAAGGAAGGAAGGAAGGAAGAAAGGAAAGAAGAAAGGAAGAAAGGAAGAAAGGAAGAAAAGAAGGAAGGAAGGAAGGAAGGAAGGAAGGAAGGAAGGAAGGAAGGAAGAAACCAGGTATGGTGGTGTACTCTGGTAGTCTCAGCATTTGGGAGGTAGAGGCAGGCAGATTATCACAAGTACAAGGCCAGTCTAGTCTACACAGAGAGTTCCAGGTTAGCCAGAGCTCAAACCAAACCAAACTAAACCAAACCAAACCAAACCAAACCAAACCAAACCAAACCAAACCAAACAAGTAACTGCTAGCTGGTCATGGTGGTGCATACCTTTAATCCCAGCACTCAGGAGGAAGAGGCGGGATGATTTCTGTGAGTTCCAGACAAGCCTGATCTACACATTGAGTTCCAGAACAGCCGGGGCTACATAGGTACCCTGTCTCAATATCCCTTAAAACAAAATAAAAGAGCAACAGTGAACTCTGCTCACTCAGGGCCAGAACGTCCTGGGCCTTGCGGTAGTATTCCTTCCTCATCTTAAACAACACACCTCGGGATTTCATTTCCAAAAGAAAATTCTTTGAGAAAAGTAAATAACCCAGGTCATATATCTTATTTAGCTTTAAACTTCAAATTTTAAGCTTCGCTTCATTTTCAAATCTTGTAAATTACATCCTTTGAGAGCTGTAACAGCACAAGATCATACACCCAGCTGCCGTAAAGACAGGTGAGGGCAACTTTCTCTGAAAACCCTCACACATTGTCGTGGGGTGTCCTGTCCCTTTTCTGATAGTTGTCCAGCCAGCCGGCATACAGATGGATGTCCAGAGAACTGTGTGCCTGAGTGAAAACAGCCAAGTTCAGGCAGGGTGTGTGTGTGTGTGTGCACTCATGTGCAGCTCAGGGCTACACTGGAGTGCTTGCTGATGGACTAAAGGGGCCTCAGGGTCAGTCCCCAGTGCCAAATGATTCAAACTCCACGGTTGCAGGACTGTGCGGTCCTGTCTACACAGCCTTCAAATGACAAGAGTAACGGAATGGAGGACAGATCAACGCTAGTCAGGGGTTAAGGAGGAAGTGGGGGTGGTGAGGAGTGGCTGGGTAATGGAAAGGCAGGGAGAGGTCTGTGGGGTGACACATATACTCTATGGTGACCTGGACACACTCATCAAGGTTGTGATACTGAACGGCAGTACTGTTGGTACTGGGGAGTCGGTCAAAAGGCACTCAGGGTCTTTGCACTTGCTTCCGGTTCCGCCTGAACACTTTCTTATCATCAAAGCCGTTGTCTAGGGGCACCTCCTAAAGACGGCCTTCCTGGACCATCCTGTGTGAAGCAGGCCCTCCCTATCCCATGTCATCATCCACCACACAAACTTGATAGCCATTGACTGAACGTGTTGACATTCTCGTCAGTAGTAAATGCAAATTAGAAAGAATCTGAGTAGTTAAAAACCAGGAGCCAATCAGTTCATTTTCTTTTATCCGCTCTGGGGATGGAGTCCATAGCCTTGTGTGGACTCTCCTACCCAGCTACACCCCTGCCCTAACTAATTCCTTAATTAGTGAAGAATGCAGACGGTCTGGTGGGCAGAACCTTTTAGAAGTACCCAGAGCTTGGGAGAAACTTGCAGCAAATGAGGAGCTTCCAGGCCCCTCTACCCTGACCTGTAAACAATTCTTCCAGCAGTGACCTGCAAGTCTCTGACTCATTTCCTCTCCAGCTTGTAAACCTTCATCTCCCTAGAACGCATTTCCGTGTCTCACCCCGGCAGTCAAGGTCCTTTTTACAGGGCCCAATCTGCTTCTCCAGGGCTCGCTCTTTCCTTTCTCACTTTCAAAGACTGCTCATCAGTTCTGGTCAGACTGTGTTTTGAACTGTTCTCTGAGCCCTCCACAGCTCTGTCAGGTCCTTCCTTCTGCCATTTAGAACCACACTGCTTAGCAGCATGAACAATGGTTAGGTAATTTACTCAGTCAATGAAAAATCTGCAAGCGCCAACTCTGAGTCAGCAACCCAATATGGCAGTAAACAAAGCCCGCCCCTCCCCCTACCTCATAACATTGGGAGGGAGGAGCAGAAGCCCTGAGTAGCCAGGGCAGAGACCTAAGCAAGAAACACGCTGGGGGTGTATTTTAGGAAAGGAGAATGTTCTGGGCCTGGGGAATACGCCTTTCTTTATGAAATCCCTGAACAGGGGAGGTGGAGGCAGGCAGATCAGCTCAAGTTTCTTCTTGAGCTACTGAGTGGTTACTCATGAACACGGTAAATATTTCCAGTTATTCATGCCGACTTTTATGAGTCCTTCAATAATGCTCTGTAATTTTCTCCTAAGGCTGGCTTGTTTATTTATAGGTATACTTTGTTTTGTTTTTTTGTTTTTTTGTTTTGTTTTGTTTTGTTTTTGAGACAGGGTTTCTCTGTGTAGTTTTGGTGCCTGTCCTGGATCTAGACCAGGCTGGTCTCAAACTCACAGAGATCCGCCTGGCTCTGCCTCCCCAGTGCTGGGATTAAAGGTGTGCGCCACCACCGCCCGGTTTCCAAATGCTACTTTTTAAATGACTGACTACATATTTTGTTTACATTTTGTAATTATATTTATTTATTTATTGTGTGTTTGGACACATGCCGTAGTACATGTGTGGAAGTGAGAGATGTTTTTCAGGAGACAGTTCTCTCCTTCCACCATTTGGGTGCCAGGGACTGAGCTCAGGTTGCCAGGGTTGATGATAGTCACCTTTACCCACGAGTCAGCTCACCAACCATCACGGGCCATTGCTTTTCAACAGGATGCTCATAACTACCTCCTTTTATGTGGGTCACGTTGGCACTTTTTACCAAAGCTAACAGTCCAACAGTGGGCAAGAGGACACCACTGTCCCATGATACAACGGACCAGAAGGGCACAACACTGAGTGTGTAATATTCCTGCTGCAAATACACAAATGAGTCTAATCATGAGGCCACAGCCTGACAATCTAAATTTGGTCACAATCTACAAAATACAAAACATTTAAGATCCTTAAAAGAAGACAAGGAGACAATTAAATATAATGTGGGGTCCTGAACTGGAGTCTAGATCAGGTTGAAAACGGTGTAAGGGTTGGGATGATGGACGGACTGGAATTTGGACTGGATGCTCTCATACCATCATAGCTTGTTAAATTTCCAGGAAATAGTTATATAAAAGAATGGTCCTGTTCTTACAGTAGATGATTGATGGGTAGTATTTAGGGGTGAAGGGTTAGAACTATAACTGTTTCCAAGCACCATGCACGCATACACACACACAAAAACACTCACGACAATTTGGCAAAGGTTAATAACTGGAAAGCCACGTACAAGATAACCAGGAGTTCATTCAACTGCACTTGCAAATTTTCTGTGTAGCTTACAGCATTACACAATTACCTTTTATTCCTAGTGCTATACTTTGGGTCTGGAGTGGTTCTCAAAGGTCTGTGCTGAAGATGAGGTCCCAGGTAGGTGTGACTGGGATGTGGTAGTCTTGAGGAGGTAAGGCCTCATAGGAGGCCTTTAGATCCCTGGGGCTATGCCCCCGCAAGGAGACTGGGGTGGGAGGTGTAGAATCTCCCAGCATTCAGGACATTGGGGCAGGAGGATTGCAAGTTTGGGCTTAGTGTGGCCTGTACTGGGAGATCCTGTCTCACAAAAGAAAAGGGATGGTGGTGCTCTGGGTTTTTGCTTGCTGGCGATTGGTGAGCAGAGGTACCTGGCACGTGCTTCCCCCGTGATGTGCCGCCTTCCCGAAGGCCCAAAAGTAACAGGGCCAGTGAACGACAGACTGAAACTGCTCCAACCGAGCCTTAGCCAACCTCTTTCTGCATCCCTGGGGATAACTGTAAGTGCCCCCTTCAGCAGTTAAATGATGATTTCCCTAGCAAGCCACCTTTAGATTCTGGCATAAATCCGCCTTGGCCCAGATGTAACTTCCTTCCTTTTTTTGAAACACTGTCTCTTCATGTATCCCAGGTGGACCCTGGACTTGCTATGTACCCTTTGAGGTCTGAGCCTCCTGCGGCCTCCACATCCCAAATGCTGCGGTTATAGGCATAATAATTTAATAATAATAATAATAATAATAATATGATAATTTCTGGGGTGCTGGGATTGGACCCAGAGCTTCAGGAACAGTGGGCAAGCAGGCACTCTCCTAACTGAGCCACTCTCCCAGCCCAGATGTGTCTTCTCCGCAGTTAGAACACCCTGGCTAATCAGGTTTCATTCCTCTTCCGGAGTGCAGCTGATCTGCGCATTTCTTAGTCTGTCTTTGTGTGGTTCTGGAATCAAGGTTACATGGGCTTCTCAGAACACTATAGGGAGCAGTCCCTTTCCCTGTTTCTGGAAGAGTTCATAACAGTTTAGAGTAATTACTTCCTAGGAAGCTTTGTAGGACTTTTTTTTTTTTTTTTAACGGTTGTCTCATTTTTTTTTTTCTCTCTCTTTAAAAATTATTTTTATGTGCATTGTGTTTTTTCTGCATGTCTGTCTGTGTGGTCCCCTAGAACTAGAGTTACGGACAGTTGTGAGCTGCCATGTGGGTGCTGGGAATTGAACCTGGGTCCTCTGGAAGAGCAGCCAGTACCCTGGCATTGTTCTTATGTGTATTTATATATGTAAAATGCAACAAACATGCCCCAGAGTGCATGGACTTGAAATGTTCAGTCGCATGAACATTTGGGCAATAAATCAATAGATAAACACGACTCGGCCCTCCCAGGTCACGACAGGAGCCATCACCAGAGTGTAGGAACCTTTGAGGTGCCTGACTTCACAGCCACTCCCCGCTGCAGGAGGGACTAGTGTCTAGGTTTTTCACGGTATTCCCTAACTTGTTTTTCTTTGGAAATTTACCACTTAATGATTCGGTCCTTATGGTACAACTGTTTTTAATTTCAGGGAAATGGAATGACAGAGTCTGAACTTTGTCATTTCAATGCGAGATTGTGTTGTGGCCAGCTATGTATGTTAAGTACTGTGGACAGTAACTTATCTACTGGTACAGGGCTTTTTCCACTTGTAATAATATGAACAATGCTCCCACACTTACGCGCTTGCTTACTCTTTCTTCTGGTTTTTTTTTTTTTTTTTTGAGAAGGTCTCGTGCAGCCCAGGCTGGCATGAATCTCCTTGTGTAGCCGAGGATGATCTTACGTCTACCCTGGTAACCTCACTTCCGAGTGCTGGGATCACAGGTGTCTGCAATGACGCAGGGTTTATGCAGCACTGGAATGGAGCTCCCTCCCGGCTTCACGCAGGTAGCACGTTAGCACCAACTCTGCCGACAGAGCCACACCCTCAGCTGGGTGTGGCGGCTCACACCTGCAGCCCCAGCCCTCAGGAGGCAGAGGCAGGATGACCGCCACCATTCTGAGGCCAGCAGTAGGCTGCAGAGTAAGACCTTGTCTCAAAAGTGGGGGAGGGGTGGTGTTTGAGAGATGGCTCAGTGGTTAAGAGTGAAGACCACTCTCGCAGAGGACCCAAGAGTTTGGTTTGCAGCACCCAAATCAGGCAGCTAACAACTACAACTCCAGTTCCAGGGATAGAGCCTCTGGTTTTCACGTGTACAGACAGACAGACAGACAGACACACACACATTTCTATTTCACGATTTACCACCTCTTTCTATTATTTCTTTGAGGGAAGTGTTTATCGCTCATTGTTAATGGTTACAGGGTCGTCCAGGCTTTTGATTCCTACTTGAATCAGGAATGCCAGGAGTCTGCCCATTTCACCCACACTTTCAGACAGACTGCCCTCCACTTGATCACGTCAGGGTCCTCCTGGCTTCACAGCTCTGCTGCTGGGTGAACTGCCTCTGCGCTCCGGTGCCTCTGGATGGTCTCCCTCGCTGTCAGTCAGTTTTTCCAGTGGCTGCTCAGTTTATCTTTCAGGGTTGTTGGTTTTTTTTTTTTCCCATTTAAAAAATATTTTCTAATGCATCTTTGAGTTATCATTCCTTGATTTCTGCTTTTTTTAAAAAAGTATATGTGTGTGTGTGTGTGTGTGTGTGTGTGTGTTTGCACAGCTACTTGTGGAGACTGGCTATAGGCACTGTGAGTTGCCGGAAGTGGATGCTGAGAATCAAACTTGAGTCCTCTGGAATGGCAGCATGGGCTCTTAACGGCTGAGCCGTCTCTTCTGCCCTGATTTCTGCCTTTTATCATCATTTTTCTTTTCCTGAGCTTTCTTTGAGTTTGAGTTCACCCCCCACCTCCACCCCCCAGCTCTTAGGCTGAATGTTTTCTCACTAACTTCAGCCTTCTCCTTCTCTAATGGAAGCATCAGTGTTGTGCCTCCCCGGCTGGATCAGTCCCCTGGATGCCAGGGGTTTTTAGATACATCTGATTATCACTCAGTTCCAAGTATTTTAAATTTGCATTTCACAGGGGAGGCAGCTCAGGGGCTGAGCACTTACGTAGCACATAGAAAGTTTGATCTCTAGCACTATTTTTTTTTTTTTTTTTTTTTTTTTTTTTTGGTTTTTCGAGACAGGGTTTCTCTGTGTAGCTTTGCGCCTTTCCTGGAACTCACTTGGTAGCCCAGGCTGGCCTCGAACTCACAGAGATCCGCCTGCCTCTGCCTCCCAAGTGCTGGGATTAAAGGCGTGCGCCACCACCGCCCGGCTCTCTAGCACTATTTTAAAAAGGAAAAAGAAAAAGAAATTGGGGTCAGGGAGACGGCTCGGCGGGTAAATGCACTTCCTGCATGTATCAGGGTTCTCTAGAGGAACAGAACTCATCGAGTGTATATATACACACAAAGGGGTTATGAGAGTAGCTTACCGGCTGTGGCCCAGCTAGTCAGGGGACCCTCTAGGGCATCTCTTGGTGTTACCATGTCTTGTGATTAAAGTCAATGGGAAACTACAACAACCCAATCCAGGCAGGACGACAAAGGGCCCAGATGCTTCAGGCTGTACAAGCCTGACAACCTGAGTTCAATTCCCAGAACCCACATAACAAGCTAATGTGGCCAGACACACCTTTACTCCCAGCACTCAGGAGGCAGAGGCAGGAGGATGTCTGAGTTTGAGGCCAGCCTGGTCTACAGAGCTAGAACAGCCAAGGCTACAGAAAGAATACCTGTCTCCAGAAAACAAAAGCTAAAGTGTTGGGTGTGACGGCCCACAACTTTAATCCCAGCACTGGAGAAGCCCAGGCAGGCGGATCTCTGTGACGGGGGTCAGCTTGGTCTACCTAGCAAGCACCAGGCGATCCCTAGGCTATCAAGGCTACTTAGTGAGACCCTGTCTAAAAAAACTGAAAAACAAAGCAAACAAACAAACACCCCCACCCAAACAAACCAACAAAAGCTGGATGTGGTGATGCTCGTCTGCATCCTAGGAGATAGAAGAAGATGGGAGAATCAGCTGGAAGCTGGCAGGGCCAGCTAGCCTGGAGTAAGCTGCACAATAATGGAGACCCCCACCTCAACGAGTTGAGGGTGAGAACTGACTCCTGGAAGCCGCCCTTTGACTTCCACGTTTGTGCTGTGGCATGCACGTACACACGGAGGAATGCATGCACGCTAAATAAATACGTAAACAATAACAGAAATTTTCAATTTGATTCCCCCTTTGGCTTATAAATTATTTGGAAATGTGACACACACCTGCAACTCACACTCGGGAGGTGAACTGAGGAGGATGAGGTCAAGGCCAACCTCGGCTACACAGAGTTCAAGAGCTGGGCTACAGGAGACCCGGTCACGAAGAAGCAGGCAAGCAAACATTCCAAATGAGTGGGACGGACTTGTCATTAACTTGTCTACTGTCACTGGTTCTAAACTCGCCGCACGGTGACGAGGAAAGCTATCTCTGAACTCGTCTCACTCGGGGCTTGGACTGCGCAGGTCCTCCAGCGGTCTAGGTCTGTTTCTTACCTTTGCGCAGACTCTTGCTCACCAGTCTTTGTGACTTCCCAGTCGCCTGATCTAAGTCTGTGGGCCGCTTTCCTGAGGTCTGGCTTCCCAGCCTCTTCTGTCATGAGGACAGCCTGGGAGTCCCCCTCTCTCCCAGGCCTCTTCAGGAGGTCTGCCAAAGGCAGGCTCAGCACTGGTGTCCCGCCAAGATCCGCTATCAGGGTGATCTATCTGAAGCCGTCACTCTGCGGATCCAAACACTGAGTAACAATGGCTCACGCTCCATTGCTGGCTCTATACGTGCTCTCCCTTCTTCTGCCTGACGTTTACCTCGCCAGCGCAGGATCAAGCCCAACACATGTTTCTGTGCCTCCCATCCCCACCTCTCAGCAAGGGGAGGCGGTTTTGGCAATTTTCCCAATTTCACACGAGCCCAGCAATGTGCTAATAATTATATTTCATTCAAGAAAGAAAAACGTGGAGTGAGCGCTGTTCTACACGGAGGAGAGAAGGTCCTAGAAGTGGCTTAGGCCAGCTGCTGGACGGTCAACTCTCGGGATGATGATTTTTCCCAAGAAGGAGACGAAGAGTCAAAGACCTGGCTGTCAGAAGCTCACACGCTAGGAAAGCAGGCCAGGCCTTCAGTCACATCTGGACTGGGCTCCCTACCTTTTCCATCTGTCCTGCAGGCCTCTAGAGATGGGTCTGGGCCCTGTGATCACTAGGGTCCTTACCTGGTGCAAGGGGATGACGAGGAAGGCCCCCCCGCCGGCGCATTCAGTGACCACAGCGATGAAATGGGGGTTCACGGCACAGAAGTGGTTGTCATGGACGCTGCGTGTGATGGGCACCGAGTCGTAGCAGTTTTCTTTGCTGGCGGGCTTGCCGTAGACATGCCGGAACTTGGAGCTGCGGTACTGGGGGTGCCATGACATCTGCAGGGGACGGAGGGACCAATGGCGTGAGGCTACTTAACTGGCACAGCTGGGGCAGTGGTCGGGTCTCATTGCTGGGTCTTTTTGGAGGCAAGGTCTCAGTATGTAGACCAGGCTGGCCCGGAACTCACTGTGTAGGCCAGGCTGGCCTTGAACTCATGATTGTTTCGCCTTAACCTCTTGAGTGCTAGGATTACAGGTTGTGCCACGGAGCCTGGTGACAGTGGCCAATTCTGCAAAGGTAGTGGTCTACTATGAAGGACAGCCAGGTGAGCAGACTATCACTGTGGTTATAGAGGAGGCTGCGAGTCATTATTATTGACCTGTTTGCTGATATATTAAGACTTTTCAGTTTTTTTCAAGTATGAACCCCCAAAGGCAGAAGGACCACGAAATATTCGCTACAGCCCCCACCCCCAACTCTTCTCACCAGAGGAGCTCTCCTGCCAACTAAAGGAGAACCAGTGTGTTCTCTGTAGCCAGCCAGTCTGGCCTCCAGTTCCAACTTTGCCTCACTACGATGGACAAATGACTTAACCCTTGAGTCTCCATCTTCTTGTCTATAAAATGGGATGACTTGCTGGGCGGTGGTGGCGCACGCCTTTAATCCCAGCACTCGGGAGGCAGAGCAGGTGGATCTCTGTGAGTTCGAGGCCAGCCTGGGCTACAGAGTGAGTTCCAGGAAACATGCCAAAACTACACAGAGAAACCCCTCTCTCGAAAAGCCAACCAAAAAAAAAAAAAAAAAAAAAAGGGTGACACAAGGACCTGCCTCACAGACTTGTGCCTCCCCTCTGGAAAGGGAGCTGCTGGCCTCCATGGATGAAACCACCCAGTGCAGAGCAAAGTGACTGCCAATACCCAGCTGCCCCACCCCGGTCCTTATTTCCACTGTCAAGGTTTATCCAGACCTTTGAAATGGGGGAGAGGTTACAGAAGCGGGGGAGGACGGCATCCAGTAAGGTCAGGCCCTCTGTGTGCAGCACGGAAGCGTCTGTATTGCGTGACCCACCGTGTGCACACCTGGGCATGAGCCCTGCGTTCACCAGGGAGCTCCTGGGGCTCTGGCCTTGTCCCAGGTGTGCTCAAGGACCCCGCCTTCACGGGTGGCTCTGATGACTCAGCAGTTTTACTTCCCCTGCTGGCAGGCACTAGGCAGGGCCTACATCCCCCCCACAGCAGCCTTCTCGGGACTCTGCTGCCATCCTTTGTGTGCCCAGTGGCTGGATGCCATGGGATCAGGCTGGGGGCTGGAAATCTCCACCCTGAAAAGGCTTTAGTTCACTCTAGGTGCAACACCCCCCCCCCCCCCGGGGGTATTTCCTAACGCTTGGCTGTGGAATGGGGGACTGTCTCATCCCTACAGCCCTCCTGAGAGGTAGGTGGGGAGTACCATCCCCATTTGACGATGGTAATTGAAGGTGCAGGGGAAGCCATGTGACTGGTATGAGCAGCAACTGTGGAAAGTCAAAGCCGAGCGTCTTCCCGTGATGTGTGCATGTGCACCTGTGTGGGTGATGTTGCTGGGGGGGGGGGGGGGGAGATGTGGGAGTAAACCACAGATCTTCCTTCCTGCTCTCCAAGGCCCCTTCTTCACCCAGCCCTGCAGGTAGCTGAAATGGAATGGAACCCAAGTTGGGAGGGGCACAAACCATCCAGTGGAGTACTCCCTAGTGCCACTGTCGGTGGCCTCATGGTGAGGAGGACTTTACCTGATTTGGTTTGAGGACAGGTGGGCTGAGCTGGAGTCTGCTATTGCCAGAGACATTCCACATCTGCTCTCTCAGGTTTTTCTTTTGTTTCTTCCTCTTAAAATGTGACCTTGTGGGCACAGAGGCCGCTCCCTGTAAGTGCTTTGTGGGAGGGTCTGAAGCACCACTTTCTATCATAGCCTGGTTATTAGAGGGAGATTGGAAGGGCAAGATAGGTGTGGTGACACCTGCCAAATCCCAGCACGCAGGTCAAGAGTTTAAAGTCGGCTCCAGCTACACGGGGAATTCAAGGCCAGCCTGAGGTACACAGCAAGTTCAAAGCTACCCTGGGCTACTCAACAAGACTCTGTCTCACAAAACCCAACCAAGCCAAACTACTTTATTTGAAAGTGATCTTCAAAGATCAAGAATTAACGCAATAAAACATGATTAGGGGTGCACCCACACTCAGACTAAAACCCTTGGCTTGCTACCCAACAGAGTGCACCATGACCCTGACCTTGGCCTCAGCCCTGCTGAGAAATCTCTCCCGTGGCGGTCAGAGACCAGTTTTTGGCAGCCGGTTCTCTCTTTCCACCTTGTTGAGGCAGGTGTTGTTTCTACCGCGATGCCGCGGTGGTTCTCTGCATGCCACAGTGGCCCTCAAGCTTCCAGTTGATTTTCCTGTCTTTGTGCTCCACCCCACCGAAGAAGGGCTGGCATCACAGATGTGCCCTATAGCATCTGGCTTTTTACATGGGTTCCATCATTGAACTCAAGCCCTCAGACTTTCAAGGTAAGCCATTTTAGTGCTTTGCTAAGTCTCTTTTTAATGCACCCAGAATTCCTAGTGAGGGCCTAATCCATACCAGATGAGGTGGGACAGCTGGCTCGGGGAGCCAATCAGAGAGCCCCGTGTGGCCCTCTTGAGGTCAAGGCTATGTACCAACACCTTTGCTCTTTCTCGTGGTATCTTCTTGCCTCACAAGGAAGAAGACACCACAGGTCCCAGCACCTTGTGGTAAAGGTTTTCTCAACACAAGAGTCTCTCAATCTGAGGCCAAGCCCTGACTGAAACCACAATTGCTTGTCACTAGGCATCTTTTAATTCTGCGTTGTCCAGGCAGCAATGATCTCAAGTGTGTGTCACAGAGACCCAGGCAACTAGGACCTCAGGGTTCCCCTCACTACCATTTAAAAGTAAGAAGAGGCCTGGTGGTTCCTCAGGAGAGTGACCAGCTGTGCCCGTCTTCCAGGGACCGTGGATGGCTCCCTGGACAAGGGGTTTTTGTGCTATAACTAAGAAGCCAAAGTAGAGGAGGATTTCAGGTTCAAGACCAGCCTGGGAAATGTAGTTGGAGTCTGCTTCAAAATAAAAATTTGAAAAAAAGGAGCTGGGCGTGGTTGGCTTGATATCTGGATCCCAACACTGGGGAGGCTCAGGGACGATTGTCACACTTTTGAGGCTAGCCTGGACTCCATAGTGAGATCCCATCTCAGGAAACACACACAGTGGTGACGGGTTTGAGGGCACAGCTTAGCGGCAGGACACTTACCGATCATGCGCAAGGCCCTGGGTTTAATGTCTAGGACTGGAAGGAAAAAAAAAAAACCAACCAAACAAAACCCCCAAACCTGAGGTTGTCCCAGACAGACAGGGACAAGCTGCTCACTCTGCCATAGGTGACGGCTTAAGTTCCTGGGAGCCTGACTTTGACAACTTGCCCGTGAAAGAGAAAGCTATGGAAATGAGCAAGCCCAGCATCCTGAACCAGAGATTAGAACATTCCAAAGCAGAAAGTTCCAGAAGGTTTGTAGAGAGAGGTGACTATGATTTCATTCAGTCACCAACCTCTCCCCAGGGCTGGCTCAGGGCTCACTTAGCGCCCAGGGCTTGAGGGCAAGGAAGGAATATCTGGGTCACGGCTCTCGGCGGTCACTGCTCGCCGAGGTCGCCCCTTTCCTCTGGAAGTGCCAAGGGTGGGAAGAGAAATTATGGGGAATTTGAGAGCTGATAATAGGGTTGGCAGTGGCTGGTGACTTGGAACACAGGGATCGACTGAGTCCCGCCACTTGCTGGACATAGAGGCTCAAGCCTGTAATCCCAGCACTTGCTGGACATAGAGGCTCAAGCCTGTAATCCCAGCACTTGCTGGACATAGAGGCTCAAGCCTGTAATCCCAGCACTTGGAAGGATGAGGAAACAGGGGCACAAGTTCAAGGCCTGCCTGGGCTATAGAATCACCTCCCCTCCAAAAAAGTAAGCAAACAAACAAATAAACACATATCCCAGTACACTGTCAGGTCCCCAGAAGATACCTGTGTGCATTTAGTGAAACTTACAGGTGCTGGGACACAGTGGCTCATGGCAGAGCCTCCAAAGTGATATCACCAGGGAGCTTGCCAAAACTGTACATTCTTGGGCCCCACCCTACCCCACCCTGGTAGAATCTGGAACCCCAGGGTACAGGGCAGAACCTGCTGTATATTAATTAGCCTTTCCCATGACTCATGCTCTGTAGTCGAGTCTGAGGCTCAAAGGTATAACGGAGCCCTGAAACCACGGATCCATCTCAGCATCATAGGAGGTAAGAAAGCGGCCATTATTCGTAAAAGAGGCCTTGCCAAAACACTGAACCGAACGCCAACCAAGTCACTGTTACTCTGCACACCAAACTGGGTAAAAGTGTTCACCAGGAGTCAACTGGAAAGCTCTAGAATACAGGAAATCTTGTGTGTTGAATTTTTGTAGTTCTAACAACTCAGAATGAATCAAAGAGCCGAAACCAAGGGCTGAAACTATAAAACACTTAGAAAAATTAAAGACCAAACTCAAGATACTAGATTTGGTGGTGACCAAAAGCAGTCCACAAGAGAAAAACCAGACAAGTTGGACTTAATGAAAATGTAAAACTTTCTTGTAACAAGAACATATCGGTGGGGTACAACGAGCCTGGAGAATGGGGAGCTACCTGGGAGATGTGTTTGGAAAAGGATTAACAGATGAAACAGAACAAACAGAACCCCTCAAACCCAACAAGAAACAGAACAGAAAGGCCACCTGGCTTCATGACAAATGCCTGTAATTCCAGCACTAAGGAGGCTAAGGCAGGGGGATTGCTGTGAGTTGAGTTCAACCTGGACTACAGAGCGAGACCCTGTCTCAACAAGACAAAACAAAATTTGAAAAACTGCCTTGTTTCTTCAACAGGAGACAAGGCCAATGGGATCTGTCCAGACTGGAAGAGACTTCACGGATGACGCGCGTAACATGGAGGTCCACAGCAAGCCGGAATCCTGATTCACAGCATTTAGCCACAGGAAGCCAGTCTGCAGCAGCTCAGCAACCAGAATGACCCCTGACCAAAAACCATATACATATATATATACACACATATATGTATGTATGTATATGTACACACACACACACACACACACACACACACACACACACACTTGGTTTTCCAAGACAGGGTTTCCCTATGTAGCCCTGGCTGTCTTGGAACTAGCTCTACAGACCAGGCTGGCCTCGAACTCACAGAGATCCGCCTGCTTTTGCCTCCCAAGTGCTGGGATTAAAGGTGTGTGCCACCACTCCTGGCTGACAAGTTTTTTAATCGTCTAATTATATTCTATTCATGTATTTGGTATGTGTGTGTGGAGGTCAGAGGACAACTGGGAAGTCCGTTCTCCTCTTCTATCACGGGGGTCTGGACATTAAACTCAAGAACTCAGATTGTCAGGGTTGGTGGCACCACTGCCTGGCGACCCCTGGCGATATTAAATGAATATCAGTCACTAGCTGTGTTTCGGGGTGACAGCAACACTGTGGTTATCAGTCTGTCTCTTAGAGACATTTGCTTAATAGGCACAGATTAAATGATATGGCACCTGGGGCTGACTTTGAACTAAGCCAGGGGCTAGGGTTTGCATGCACAAAGCTCTGGGTTCCATCCTCAGCACCATATAAAACCTGGTGTGTGCATCACGGCTATAATCCAGTGAGTGCTCAGCAGGTAAAGGCAGGAGGTTCAGGAATTCAGGATCATCCTTAGCTATATCCATAGTTGGGAGCCAGCCTGGGGTATGTGAGATTCTCTCTCAAAACGGAAATAATAGTAAAGAAGAAACAATTTAAAGGCTCCAGGCTCAATCCCCCAGCATCCACACAAATTTCAATAAAGTAACCCAGTAGGAGGTGGGGAGGGGAGCCAGCAGAGGACCCGCAAGGGTTTCATCGGATTCTAACAGCTCTGCCCAACAGAAGCCTTCTCTAAAGCAGTGGTTCTCCACCTCCCTAATGCTGTGACCCTTGACTACAGTTCCTCATGTTGTAGTGACCCCAACCATAAAATTATTTTCGTTGCTAGTTCATAGTTGTAATTTTGCTACTGTTATGAATCATAATGTAAATATCTGACGTGCAGGGTATCTGATATGCAACCCCCAAAGGGGTCATAACCCACTGCTTATATGGCTCCACCTGTGTGCGGAGGCCTTTGGGGAGGTGGAGAGTTGGGGAAGCCCTCTGGTTTGTCCATCCCAGCCCAGGGCAGATTTGGGGATCCCTTCATGGCATCAAGCATCCTAATGCAGGCACAAGCACCCTGCAGCCAGCAGACGCACACAGAACACAGCTCAGCTCTCAGGTCCGGCTCCTGCCTCCCCTCCCCCTCCATCCTTCTGGTCTGGCACAGATGTCTCCCGCAGGCCCATAGGAAACACAGATTGAGGCTGGCGGCAGCCAAGAGAAAGCTTTTCTTCCTGATGAGATTAGGCTGGAGGGAGAGCCTCCTCCTCCCCCACCCAACTGCCCAGAGCCAGGGTTAGCTGGCAGGGCACCTCTAGAGATGACTGAGGGATCCTCTGCAAGTCTAGCCCCCTGTTCAAGACCCGGGTTCTAGTCGCTGTGATCTTGGGGAGGGATCTGTTTCTCTCACCTTTGCGTTCCCTTAAGTCTAACCATGGGTAGCCTTTATTCCAAAGGTTTCTGCTGGACTTGGGTGGTGGGTCCCATGCTCTCCCGCTTTCTGTACTGTCTGCCCCACCTCCCAGAGCACTACGCCTTTTGGATACCCCATCTTGGCACATACTGCTTCTCCCTGCAGAGTCTGAAATGAAGCCATAAGGCTGGCACTCTCTGAGCTCTGAGGATGCCCCGCCTCTTGTCCCCCTCTTCTCCAGGGTCCAGCATGACACTCCCCCTCCAGATCACCCCACCACACGAAGTACTCATCTTCACACTGCGGGAGAGGTGCCAGGTTTAAGACTTGTACTCTGTTGGTTGGCCTTAGCATCCCCCCTCCTCCCAAACTTTTTTTTTTTTTTTGAGACAGGGTTTCAATATGTCACCCTGGTTGTCCTGAAACTCACTATATACACCAGGCTGGCCTCGAACTCACAGAGATCTTCCTGCCCCTGCCTTCGCACTGGAACATGCCATCCTGTCCAGCTTAGCCTCTTGACCCCGCCTCCCTCACATTTATTTACCCCAGGGACTCTTGAGGAATGAGGGATAAGAGACTTAGATAGAGCCGGGCGGTGGTGGCGCACGCCTTTAATCCCAGCACTCGGGAGGCAGAGGCAGGCGGATCTCTGTGAGTTCGAGGCCAGCCTGGTCTCCAAAGCGAGTTCCAGGAAAGGCGCAAAGCTACACAGAGAAACCCTGTCTCGAAAAACCAAAAAAAAAAAAAAAAAAAAGAGACTTAGATAGAAATAAAGAGGGGAGAGAAAAAGAGAAAAAACACAGGATAGCCTCAGGTGGGCCTGAATCCTTCTCCATCCTCCCAGAACTTTAGTCCAAAGGGCTTTTTATAACAAGCCAAGAGATGGAGCAAAAGACCTCCCCCTTGCTAGTTACAGTGAAGTGTAGACCCTTCCAAACACCTGGTCCCCAGGCCCGTGGTCCAACCATCCTCTTACGCAGTCCAGCTGGGTACAGCCTAAATGGGCTCCAACAGCCCCTCAGGTTTGCAAACCCTTTATTTTTTTCGGCTTAACATAAAAACAATTTGCTATCTGAACTCTTTTGATTTAAAACTCATAATAGTCAAGAGCAAGTTTGAATACAGTGTATCAGGACATTGACCCCCATGTGAGGCCTCTGTTATTCTCTTTGGTTGTAAACACACTTGTTATTACAAACAACACCTACATTTCGTGTATTTCCATCAGAGAAACCCATGGAGCGGGTCATTTTATTAGTGAGAGAGGTTAAGAGGATGTGGGAGGGTCTTGTAGTGAAACTATGACCCATCACTTAAAATTAAGGAGGACCTGTGTTAGAGACTTTACAATATCACCCCAGGGCATATTTGTAGCAAGGCTCTGACTTGCATATTATTGCCTTCATTTTCAGCTTAGCCTCTTAACAGGCTGTTCTAAACAAACTCTGGCAGCATAGTCCTTTGATCTTTGCTACAAGCCAGGAGGATCAAAAGTTCAAGACCTTGGGCAGGAGAGATGGTTCAGGGGTTAAGAATGTGTGCTCTCTTCAAGTGGATCTGAGTTCTATTCCCAGTACCCACTTTTTTTTTAAGTTTTTATTTTATTATTTTTTTAAAATTTATTTTATGTGCATTGATGTGAAGGTATCAGATCCCCTGGAACTGGAGTTACAGACAGTTGTGAGCTGCCATGTGGGTGTCGGGAATTGAACCGGGGTCCTCTGGAAGAGCAGCCAGTGCTCTTATCCACTGAGCCATCCCTCCAGCCCCCTCCTCCCCAGTAACCACTTTGGTGGCTCACAACAGCCTGTGACTCTAGCTCCAAGAGATCAGGCCTCTGTGGACACCTGCATACATCACACACACACACACACACACACACACACACACACACACACAGAGCGAGAGCAAACAAGAGAGAGAGAGAGAGAGAGAGAGAGAGAGAGAGAGAGAGAGAGAGCGCTTAAGGCAACCCAGAGTCCTACCCAGCTACGGCACTTATGAACCCCCTCAACGACTACCACGGCACAATAACCCTGTGCAGTCGTGGCGCATGTACCTTGGCGATAACCATGAGCTCTCTAATTGGTCTTAAGACCTGGCTTAGCAAGAGGGATATCACGCCTGGTACTGGTGACTTGGCCAACTACTCAGTGTTAATGAATCTATTGTTATTGGAGGAGATCGACAACCACTAATTTACCAAACCAGCACAATCTCTGTCACAACAACCTTTAACCATTTGTCTTTATCCCCACAGTCAAGAGTTCTCTACCCTTTATCAAGGAAACTTCTCTTTGAAGCAGACTGAGACCACTACAGAAAACCACAACCAATCAAAATGCAGAGCAGTGGAGCCCTACTCAATGGATATATCTACAAAACACTGCTGTATCTAGGGCTCAGGGAACATCGTGGAAGAGAGGGCAGAAAGACTGTAAGAGCCAAAGGATCAGAGACTTTGCTCTAAGACTGTGTCTCCTAACAACATCAGAAGTTACACCCATAAAACCTCATCAACATGACAGCCCAAACATGGGCTGAACGAGGATGACACCAACGAGCATTCCAACCTGAAGTGGGGGAGGAGCCCATGAGGCCTCAACCCTACACAAAGAACTATAGGCAAAGGAGGGAAGCCAGGAGTGGGGAGGTGATCCTCCCTAGGGAAGAGCACACCAATTGCTTGTCCAATGGTCAGCCATGAAAACATACATACACATAACATTATATGGACTCAATAGGTTATATTTAGCATATATATGCATATACAAATATGTATGTAATAACAACTAATGAAGAGAGGCCATGAATTTGAAGAAGAGCTGGGAGGGAGATATGGGAGGGTTTAGAGGGTGGAAAGGAAAGGGAGAAACATGGTAATTAAATTAATCTAAAAAAAATGAAACTGAACAAAAAAATTAAAAAAAAAAATCAAGGCAGCCTGGGCTACAGAGTAAGTGAGTTCAAGGCCAACTTGAGCAACTTAGTGAAATCCTGCCTCAAAATAAAAAGTGAAAGGAGGGCTGGGATATAGCTTGATGGTAATGTACTTGCCTAGCATGTGTGAAGCTCTGGGTCCATCCCCAGCACTGCCAACAACATACCTATCTTATTATTTGTCCCACAGACTCTGGAGGACTAGGGGGATCTATGCAAATTGTCTTGCACTCAGGCTTATAGAGGATGCTCCTTGCCCTTTTTCCCACAGGACTAAGTTCAAATGGTTCCTCCCTCTGCTTCGCTCACCCACAGACTAAAGGGTCCACAGGCAGGGGCTGTTGAACCCTGGCTGGAAATGTCACTCTTCTGGGCCCTCTGAGCAGAGGGGCTGGGACTGTCTTTCTCACAGCATGTGTGTCAGGCAGGCTGGAGAGTCTTAACTCTGACACTGATTTGTGATCTTGAGCAGACCCAATTCCTCTCTGTTTTTCCATCCACTCCATTAATGGTCATACCACTGGCTTGTCCACCAATGAGGATGGTGTACAGAGGGTCTGGAGCCTGCATGTGATACAGCCAGGTACTCCAAAGCCCACGAGGACAGTACACTATCCATCAGCTGTCCCAGTCCACGGAGAGCTGACTCCTTGCTTCCTCAACCTTCTAGAGACCCAGAATAGAAACCCTTTCCTATTTATTACCCCAAGGAGGCCCCAAGACAAACTCCATGCAGGTTTATTGGCCCTTTATCTGGGACTTTCTGGCCACATGGTCACCAAGAAGCTTCCTAGATGCCTCCTGGAGGCTCAAACCTGCAGGCCCCACCCTCTGCACCCTGCCCAATACTTTGTATATCCTCCAGATCTACCTTTGGGCCGAGAAGCTCACAAGTATACACAGGGAAAATGTTTGCTCGTGGTCCCACAGGGAACACAGAAGGGCTGAGGCCCTGTAGCTACTGTCCTAGGATGCGGATTGAGCCACAGACCCCTGTGAGCCCACAAGTCAGCCATCACTGGCTGTTGTAGGGATCAGTGGCCCACAGTCAGTCCTATAGAGGTTCCCATTGCCCTCTGAACCTGGTGCCACACTAGGAGCCATGGGCCAGAGGTAAGGACAAAGTGTAAACAGTCAAACTGAAGTGTGTTCAGTTGACTGGGGTGTGGGTGACATCAGGAAATCATCGAGCTCATTCTTGGTGAACAAGGCTGAATGGTCTGAGCTGAGATCTGTTTTTGAATGGGGCTGAACCCAGGGCTTCAAGCATTCTAGGCAAATGCCTTACCACTGAGTTCCAGCCCTGGTCCCCTAGCTGCAATCTGAAGCAGCAGACAGTGACCCGAGGACCCAGGAGGGACGCGGGGAGGATGCTTCAAGGCAGAAGCAAGCCCTGCAGAAGGGGGAAGGAGCCCAGGTGAGAGGGAGGCCTTGCATCGCCAGGCCCAGCATGGCATGTGAGATGCTCTTAGGGTTCATGGTGTGTAGCTGAGCGTAAGAGGGTCTGGTCTGTGGTAGGAGGTCCTGCATCTGGCCAGGGTGCGGAAGGTCAGCCCGGGGCTTGGCCTATAGAGAAAGGAGGTCATCAAGGTTTGTGAGTGGAGCTGTCATGTGATTAGAGGTGCAGGGGTCTCAGGCCTGCCCGGAGGGAACCAGGACCCCTGAGCTGAGAAGGGATTTTCTTTCCTCAAGCCAGGCTGGTCTAAGAGGAAATCAGCGGGATTTACTGCATGCAGGCTGGTGACGGCCGTTGCTGCAGAAGTGCAGGAGTCTGAGGTCATCCACGGCTGTGCTCAGGATGACCCTGTGACTAACTTGTGACTAAAGATCCCTGATAGGGACATCTCCGTGCTGCTCAGCCCTCACAAGGAGGGTGATGGGAAGTTCTCCTTGCTTCTTTCTCACCCGATTGTCACCATGGAGATAAATGCTTGCTGGTCAGCCTTAATTCCCCAGGCAGGCTTGTAACAGCTGGCAGGACCTTCCGCTGTCAGCCTCCTGGGCTCTACCCAGATCCTCCACAAAGGCTGGGCCTGCAGGCGTGGAGGGCAGAGGCCAAACAGCTCTGCCTGCAGATCACAACTGGTAGCAGCCAGGAGCTGGGGGTGAAGAGTTCAGGAAAGAGATACCAGTGTCCCCAGGAGGAGGTGCTTCTGTGCCAGGACGGACGGTTGAGGGAGGTGACAGCACCTGGTTTACATGTGTTTACTGGGGTCTGACATTTGAAACCCCTAGAGAACTGATTCTAGTCACGTGGGCACCACACCCGCCACCTTACAGCTTCTGACTCAGGGTCTGGGAGCCCACATTTCAAAGTTCCAGTGGCCATGAAGCAGCCAGTCTGGGGGCTACTGTGCTTGGAAGGACCACTGCTCTCCATCCTGCTTAGGATCCGTGAAGTCCCTCCAGGTCACTGTCCATCTTCCTCTTCACCACCACCCTATGGGGCAGACATGGGTCATACCCAGTTTCCCTTGGCGGAGTGGATAGTATCCACTTCCCTGCAAAGCTCCCAACCTCCAGCTTTTCCTAGGCCTCAGAGCCAGTTCCTGGTATGGCCTAGGGGGGGGGGCTGGGACAGGTGGCTCCCCATTGATGCTTGCTCTTGTCTGTCTTCTGGCTACTCAGGGCCTTCTTGGCCAAGGACCCTGGCACAGGGAGCCTGGTGGCTGAGGTGTCCTCTCTGTTGCAGAACATGCCTGATGGACCTTCCCCCACTTAGGTCCAGGCAGTGGTGGCTCTTCCCAACCACTGTCCCCTTTGGAGAAGGAAGGGCCCTGGCTCCTGTACTTCAGCTAATAAAAGGGAGTAAATTAGCATCTAGCTTGCCCTCCTGAGGCCGCAGGGAGCCTTGAAAGGGGAATGGGGGAAAGGGGCTTGATTTATGTAGGAAACATGGTGGTCCATGCATGCAGCCATCAGGGATGTGGTTGGGAGACCACCTGCCAGGCTCACACTTCATCCCACCACACAGGCCGGGAGACCTCCTTTAGTTTCTTCATTTGGAAGATGCTTTAACGTCTGTCAAGCCCTTGGCATCCCGCCTGGTCCAAAGTGAGTCAAAAGACACACCTGCTTTAAATAAGGAGATCTGGGCTGGGGCCGTAGTTCCGTTTGGTAGAGTGACTGCCTAGAATGCATGAAGTCCTGGGATTGGTCACCAGCATCACTGGAAAACCAGGTGTGGTGGTACACACCTGTTATCTCAGCCACTTGAGAAGCAGAGGCAGGAAGAGCAGAAGTTTAAGGTCATCCTCAACTACATAGTGAATGAAAGGCCGGAAATTAAAGGTGTAAAGAATGGAGACTTACCGAGTCCTTGCTGTGAGCCAGGCTCGGATCTAAGTGGTCTGTAGGACAAAAGTGTCTTGGGCTCAGAGAGGGCTGGACGGAACAAAGGTGGCCATGTTCCTTTACTTCGAGGCAGCACTTTGGGCGTGCATGGTGTGTGTGTGTGTGTGTGTGTGTGTGTGTGTGTGTGTGTGTGTGTGTAGTGTGCACCCACTATGTCCCTACAACTAGAAGAAACCAGAGAAGGTCTGTTGTATCCTGCGCTCCACCATGCTGACTCAGAATCGAATTCTCTGCCAGACCTACTAGCTCTTCCTCTCAGACGGGCCTGGCACTGCTCCAGGAAGCCAGAGAGCAGGCACACGGAGTCCCAGAGCTGACCAGGCTCAGTCAGGCCGGCCTGGCTCCCTGCGTCCTACTCCACACCTTTCCTGCTCAACTCTGAGGACTGTTGGCTTGCATCTTGCTTGTGATGGAGAACTCACTCCTTTGGGAGTGCAATTTTCTGGCTTCTGCTGCTGCCATCGGCCCCCGGAGCCCGACCAGCCATCTGTGGCTTCTACAGTGACAGCTTCACAGACATCGGAGGTCCCTGACCACAGACTACGGGGATGGCTCGGATCCAGGCTGGATATTTCCTTGTGGGACTCTTTCTTTTTCTTTCTTCCTTTCTCTCTCCCTTCCTTCCTTCCTTCCTTCCTTCCTTCCTTCCTTCCTTCCTTCCTTTCTTTCTTTCTTTCTTTCTCTCTTTCTCTCTCTCTCTTTCCTTCCTCCCTCCCTCCTTCCCTCCCTCCCTTCTTTTCTTTCTTTCTTTCTTTCTTTCTTTCTTTCTTTCTTTCTTTCTCTCTCTCTCTCTCTCTCTCTCTCTCTCTCTCTCTCTCTTTCTTTCTTTCTTTCTTTCTTTCGACAGGGTTTCTCTGCATAGTCCTGGCTGTCCTAAAACTCACTCTGTAGACCAGGCTGGCCTTGAACTCACAGAGATTCGCCTGCCAATGCCTCCCGAGTGCGTGCACTACCACCACCCGGCTTTTGGGCTGTTTCTTATTTCCTCCCATGGTGTCTTCTCTTGGTGTGTAAAGCTTTCACCTCACCTGGTCTGGATCCTGGTTCACACACACACACACACACACATACACACACACACACACACACACACACACACACACACACACGCACATGCACACGCACACAAACACACACTGTAGGTGGGGGCTGAGGACCCTCAGTACAACAGATCTTCCACAACTTAGAATGATCACACTGGCAAGACCCAGGAGAGGAAACTGAGTTAGCATGCTAGTATCCACCCAGAGCAGAGCTGGGAACAGGATGCAGGCCTGGGAGTCTTCTAGGACAGTGAACAAAGTTTCCTTTCATTCTGTGCCTGGTTACAGCACCAAATATTTCCCCTCTTATCTGTATTACCCTAAGTAATAGTGGGAACTTGTTTGTGGAGGGACAAATTCCAAGGATGGCAGGCAGGGAGAAAAGGCCTTATGTGGAGAGGTCAGGGGTCATTCACATTATCAGAATCCTCCTGGGGGTCAGATCGTCTTTTCCTTTTAAGGGAAGGGCCTCATTGTGTATCCCAGGCTGGTCTTGAACATGCACTCCATGTTGGGGTTACCGGTGTGTGCCACCTCACCTGGCTTTGCAGGCAGGCCTTTGAAAGGTGAGATGCTTCACCTGATAGTGGCTTGGGCTGGAAACACGGGGCTCATGGTGGCCAGGAGAGAAGACAAACCCAGGGACATCGTTCCTGCTGGCAAGGCCTGCAGCCCCAAGTGCCATGGCGTGAACCTGAACACACTGCTTCCACCAGCATCTTCCCAAGGCTGACAGGTCAATGTTGGGTAGGGCTCTGTGAACCCAGAGCAGTCAGTGTGAGCATGTCTGTATGTGTTTGCATGCATGCACGTGTACGCACGTGTGTGCAAGTGTGTAATAGAGATCCATCTCAAGTATGGGGTGAAGCCCAAGAGGAGACCAGTTTAGAACAGGGAATGAATGTTTCGTTTGTTTATTTGAAACAGGTTCTCATACATCCTAGGCTGGCCTCAAACTCACTATGTAGTAAAGGGTGACTGGAGTTCTGCTCCTCGCGTGTGCTGGTGTTACACTTGAGATCCACTAGACTTCCAGACTTTGAAAAGCATTATTTTTATGCGTACAGGCATTTCACCTGCATGTGCCTGTGTACCGTGTGTGCCTGGCACTCTTGGGGGTCAGAAGAGGCATCAGATCCCCTGGAACTGGAGCTACAGACAGCTGTGAGCCCCCATGGGAGCGCTGGGAATCAAAACCTGTGTAGCTCTGGCTGTCCCAGAACTCACTTTGTAGCCTAGGCTGGCCAGAGATCTGCCTGCCTCTGCCTTCCAAGTGCTGGGACTTAAGGCATGTGCCACCACTGCCCGGCGACCAGCATTTTATATTAAACACCAGAACCCATCACCAGTCACTAAAAGATATGACACATACATTCACAGCTATTCAAAGTGGCTGTTAATCTGCCCTTCAAATACTGTCCCCAAGTTAAAAACCCACACGGGTGGTGTGGTTAGGACAATTAACTGTTCTTAGTTTCTTGTGTATGTGTGTGTGTAGGGGGCACTGAGGGAGGGAAGGAAGAAGGGAGAGAAGAAAGAAGGAAAGGAGATAGGGAGGGAGGGAGGAAGAGAGAGAGAGACAGAGAGACAGAGACAGAGAGAGACAGAGACAGAGACAGAGACTCATTGCATAGCCCAGACTAGCCTCAAACTTGTGGGGATCCTCCTGCCTTCGGCTCCTGACTGCTGTGATTACAGGTATGTGCCATCACACCCAGCTCTTTTAAAACCACTTTTCTTAGGGGGCTGGCAAGATGGCTCAGTGTCTGAGAGGGATTGCTACCAAGCCTGACAGTCTGAGTTCCTGAGTTTAATGTCCGGGCCCCATGTGAAGAAGAAGAGAACGGACTCCACATTTGTCCTCTGACCTCTACACACACATGCTGTGGGATGTTCTGTATGGCAAATGTGTTGCTAATAAAGCACTGATTGGCCAGTGGCTAGGTAGGAAGTAGGCGGGACTAACAGAGAGAATTAAAAGAGCAGGAAGGCAGAAGGAGTCACTGCCTGCCAGCCAGCAACCGCCAGGACAAGCAGCATGTAAAGATGCCAGTAAGCCACGAGCCATGTGGCAAGGTATAGATTTATGGAAATGGATAACTTAAGATATAAGGACAGTTAGCAAGAAGCCTGCCACGGCCATACAGTTTATAAGCAATAGAAGTCTCTGTGTTTCCTTGGTTGGGTCTGAGCGGCTGTGGGACTGGCAGGTGAAAGAGATTTATCCTGACTGTGGGCCAGGCAGGAAAACTCTAGCTACACACACATAACTACACATACCAAATACATGAATAGAATATAATTAAACAATTAAAAAACTTGTCAGCCAGGGGTGGTGGTGCACACCTTTAGTCCCAGCACTCAGGCAGAGGCAGAGAGATCTCTAAGCTCGAGGCCAGCCTGGTCTACAGAATGAGTTCACCCAGGGCTACAGAGAAACCCTGTCTCGAAAAAACAAACAAAAACAAACTTGTCCCTTGAGGAAGAGTTGGTCAAGTTATATAACGGGTGGTTAATAATCTGTTAATCTGATGCGTTAGTCTGGACCAATCAACCAGGTTAACTAATTGGGATATCCTACTAAACAGACCAAAGATAGTGGTCCCAACCACTCCTTTTCTGTGTCCCCCCTTCTCCCCAGAGATTCCTGAGTCATTAGACAGACAGATCTGCCAGATACCCAGGAGCTGAGTGTCCACACAACAATCATGAATGACCCTGGATCTTTTCTTTTTGGTGCTGGGAGTGAAACCCATGGCCTCCTGCTTGCCACAATGTCCTTCCACTGGGCCCACACTCAGCCCTGAGTTCTGTCTTGTTGGTGCAGGTTATACGTGGCCTGCTCACAGGCATCTCACATGGCACACCTCACTCTGGAAGCCCCTGGAGTAGATGACACAGAGTCCGAGGGGGTGTTCATGATTCAGGGACAGGACACCCCATCCAGGCTACTTCTCATACTTCATGTGTGAATACAAGAGCCACAAGCTCACGGACATATGGGAAGAACACTCCTTTCCAGTTCTAGAGACCAAAAAAGGCAGCCCCTGACCTGCTTTGGGGCTCAGGCTACCAAGTGACCCTTGTTAGGTCTTTTCCTGCACTGTAGGTGGGTCCCTGCATGTCTGCTTTACTATTAAACCTGACTCCTCACCTGGGATGGCCTACAGAGGCTATCTAGTGAGACCTTACTCAGGGTCAGAGAATCTGGGCTTGCTTTACCCAGCAGGGCTGCATGGGATGACTTGGCCAGGGACATGGTTACCAGATGTTTGGAAAGGTCTACACTTGTGGTTACTTTGTGCTTTGATTTTGCAAAGGGGAAGTCTTTTGCTTCTCCCCTTGGTGTATTATAAAAAACCCTTTTGAATAAACCTCTGGGCGACTGGGTATTGGTGCAGGGCCCTCCCGAAGCTATCCTGTGTCTCTTGTCATCTCTTTCTCTCTTTCTCATTCCTCTCTCCTCCACTCAAGAACCCTTTGAAAGGTGGGAGCAGGTCGGAGCTGGGCTTCGGCAGACTCTCACACTCCCCTCTGAGACAGGACCCACCAGAGCTGGCTTGGTCTGCTTTCGGAGGGCCTATGATGTTTGGTGACATCGGTGGGCTGAGATCTAGGAGCCAGGTCACCAGCTTCTGCCTGCCAACTACATCAGCAGGCCCTGTTAGAATCTTCATGGAGTTCTGGCCTGGGCATCTATGGTCCTGGGCTTGATGAGGCAATGGCCTGAGACCTGTTCCCGTGTCCATGGCATCCTCCAGTTCTTCCCTGCACCCTCCAGGCCGGCCTACTCCCCAGTGCCTGCCTCTCTCAGGCTGAACCTTCCTGTGGGCTGCTGTCAGAGGGCAGCATCCTGTTCCAAACCTCCCTACAGTCTCTCCACCTGACACTGGAAGCCGAGGTGCAGCTTAGGAGGACCCTAGAGGGGGCTAGGAGAGAGAGTCTGGACATCAGGGAGATGAGCCGGCAGCCTGAAAGAGAGCCATATCGGGGCATTTTCTATAGAGACTTTCAAGTGGGTGACAGCATTGACCCCAGCTTGACTTCCCGCGGTGATGATGGATCTGCAGTTCTGGTCTGTACCCATGAGCAAGCCCTCCTCCGTGGCTAGGGTGCCACTCACAGCAGAGCAGGCATGTAGCATGGGGGAGGCCCCGAGTTCATGCTCAACACCAAAAGTAAACAGTAACAACAATGAAAAATAAAAAAACCACACCTCTCCTTTCCAGAACAGCCGAAACTCTCCTCCCTGCTCTTACAGCGATCAAAACAGAATATAAACCCACGGTCCCCCATCCCGGCCAAGCAGGTCTCTCCCTCCCCAAGCCTGACATGGCACAGGACATTCCCTTCCACAGTCTCCCTTCCCAGCACTCTGGCCAGCTAGGCCGGGAAAGGCTTTCTCCTCTAGGAAGTCTCCCACATGTGCATTCTGCGAATCTCCCAGCGGCCAGACTCTCCCATCCTCCGGACTCCCACAGTGTAGACTCAGCAGCAGCAGTTTTCAACCTCAAAGGAAAACTCAGGGGAGGGACTCACAGCACAGAGCACCCCACAAGGCGGTCCACTTCCCAGCCATTTGACCTCAGCAAGCCCTACAACCTCCCTGAGCCTCTTTCAACTCTGCAAAGTGAGTTTCATCCCCAAATAATCTCCTGGCCGTGGCCTCCTGTCTCTTGGTCATATGTTAAACTTGGTATAGAGCAGAGGTTTTCAACATGTGGGACGCGACCCTTTCACAGGGGTCGCCCAAGACCATCCGAAAACACAGATATTTATATTATGATTCATAACAGTAGCAAATTACAGTTATGAAGCAGCAACGAGAATAATTTTATGATTGGGGCATCATCATAACATGAGGAACTATATTAAAGGGTCGCAGCGTTAGGAAGGTTGAGAACCACTGGTCTAGATGAATAGAACACTACCTGTTTCTAACCGAATTCCAGAAGCCCCTTGCTGACCTGATCACATCTCACCCACTAGAGAAGTCCTTGCCTGCATCCCTGACAGACCCGAGAACCCCTCCAGGACAACACGACTCAGTGAGTGACAGCCGACCTCACACGTGATTGGCCCAGGTTGTGTGGAGCCCAGCTCCAGGGACAGCTTCTGGGCAAAAGGATAGACACATTCTTTGGATGCACACTTCTGGGACATGAAGTTTCTTTCACCAACCCCTTAAATCCTTCACGCTGCCATTTCCCACATTATCCAGCACACCCCCGGCACTGGAGGAACCTTGGTTTCTGCCTCCTTGGTGGGTGGGTATGTAAAGGGCTCCAGTCAGGGGCAGGAGGCACGAACAGGTGAAGGCTGCTTTTTCCCACCTGCTTCCCTCTGGAAGCACGGCCTGGAAAGGGGACTGAGGGACCAGATGGAACTCAGGGCTTCTATCTGGCTTCTTTGCACCCAAAGCCCTATCACGGACGGACCCTCATCTTCCTGTTCCATGTCTGAAGCACCTCTCGAGACAACTATAACTTTCCACTCCTCGTGTGAAGCCTACCCCTTCACCAGGTGGTCATTTATCCACCACCTCTCCTCTGGTCTTTTGTTTGGTGAGATCGGGCCTCTTGTACTTCAAGCTGGCCTTGAACTTACTATGTAACTGACGATGACCTTGAACTCCGGGTTCTCCATCCCAGGTGCTGAGATCACTTGGCCCGAGGCCCCGCATGGGTTCTCCCTGTCCCTCTGCCTTCTGAAGTGTCTGACTCTAAGCACCCGACTCTCCAGCCCCACCTTGCTCAAGAGCCGAGCTGCTGAGGCACAGCTCTTTCCCGTCGGCCCGGGGCTTTGCCCCGGCTGTTTCTCGTGTTCATCTGCCCATTCCCCGCTCTCACCCATGCACCCCCTGCTCATCTTCCAGCCCAGGGCCAGCCCTACTCGACTCCATCCCCTTATTCTCCTTCCCTGTCCACACACCTGCCCGAGGTTTTGTGGGACTCTACAATGACTCTTTCTGATACAAGTAGACCATGAGTCTATACGGGCAAGGTGTGGGTCTGTTTGATCCACGTGGTGTCTCTAACTGAGCCTTGTGCTACATCCCCAGAAAGCTATGAATATGGAAACAAAGGTCCTATTGAAAAATACTATTTAAAAAGAAAGAAAGAAAAAAGCATCAAAAAAGAAAAACAGCTAAGCGTGGCGGCACACGCCTTTAATCGCAGCACTTAGGAGGCAGAGGCAGGCAGATTACTGAGTTCAAGGCCAGCCTGGTTCACATAGCAAGTTCCAAGCTAGCTGGGGCTACTCAGTGAGACCTTGTCTCAAAAATAGAATAGAAAAACAGTAACAATTTAGGGAGTGGACAACTGATCTAGTCTGGGCGAGGCTCCAGCACTGAGTGTGGAGTAGATCTCCGTGCCTTTCTCCAGGTGGGCCACTGGCCAAGCCACTATGGGTAACGGTTACAGCAGGGGTGAGGCTAGTGGATGGCCAGCAAGCTCTCCAAGATCTCCAAACTCCTCCTGGCCATTACCCCTGACCACTACCAGGATGTTTAACGAGCAGTCCACCGGGCCATCTGAACTGCTCCCGTGGGGGCATGTTCGCCTTCCCCAAGCTCGGAAGCCTGCTTTGGATGAGGAAGCTCTACAGAGACAGGATCTAGTGTGAGCAGGTATGAATCCAGCTGTGCCTCTATCTACCATGAGGCTGAATGAGGATTAGAGGGGAGAGAATATACTTTAAGAGTCTAAATGTACGGCTGAACAGGTGGTTCAGTGGTTAAGGGCACTGGCTGCTTTTCCAGAGGATCCAGGTTCAATTCCCAGCACCCACATGGCAGCTCACGACTGTCTGTAACTCCAACAACACCTTCTTTTGGCCTCTGTGGGCACTAGGTAGGAAAGTAATGCACACATTCATGTAGGCAAGCACTCATCACACACACACACACACACACACACACACACACACACACACACACAAAATGTCTATCTAGATACACAACAGCACTCCAGAAGCTGAGGCAAAAGGCTTGTCAGGTGTTTCAGGCTAGCCAGGGCTATATAATAAGTAGCATATCTGCCAGGGCTATATAGCAAAACCCTGTCTCAAAAACCAAACCAAATCAATATAGAACCTTAGCTTCTTTATTTACTGTGCAAAGTGGCTGAAGGCCTGTGTGTTTCAAGGGGCAAAGACCAAGACCCCATGCTGCTCAGGGAATTGGGCCCCTTGGGGCCTGATGACATCATCCTGGGTTCTTGATGCATCAAAGACCCCAAGGCTCGGGCCCCTGCCCACCCTGGTGTCCCCAGATCGGTGCCAGCTATATCAGCCCCACTCAGAGGGCTCTGCTTGTGGCAGGACCCCCATCTCCTGGCTCTGGTCTTGTGCTCCTGACTGCAGGGCACTGGTTTGGGGTGGTCTTGTTTCAATGTCAACTGTATCTGCAGCCCCAGAGATGTGGGACCTCTCCTCTGGGTGTTTCCATGAAGCTATCCCTGGAAACAGTACTTAGGGCTCACCACGTGCTCCATCCCTTCTTCACCTGAAGGATACTTCACCTTTTGGCCTGCTGATGCCAACTGGGTCCTATTGCTCACTGTAACCGATGGTACAGACACAGACAGCACAATTATAGCAGAAAAATGTGTACATGTCTAGAAAATTCCAAACACAGAAAACACCACCTTACCACTGAAGATCCCCAGACAGATGTCCGAATAGTCTTCCCACCCTCCATCCCTGCTCCATGGTACTGAGGATCCAACCTAGGGCCTCTTACGTGCTAGGTAAGTGCTCTACCACTGAGCTACACTGGCAGCCCTCCTTTTTATCTCAGGAGACGGAATCTAAATGTCTAGGCAGGACTTCAACTTGTAACACCCCCTCTCCCCGCCATCTCAGCCTCCCAAATGTCTAGGATTATGGTCTGCACCACCAGGCCTGGCTTGAACATTTTTTTCTATATTTGTGTGTGCACATACGTTCTTTTTTCATATGTGAACTCAAACATGCTCCTCCTGCCCCCAGACTGTTCTCTTCCAATGGCATGTCACCTTGGGCCTTTCTCTGGTAAGAGTGGCCCTCATTATGATGTCATGACATTCCATCCCTGCACCTGGCAGCTCCCCACAGCTCCTCAGGCAGGTTCCTCGGAGGCTTTCACTAGTGGGGGGCAGCACTTGGGGCCTAATGGGTCCTATTGACACAGACAGTCCCCTTCCCCAGAGGGACTGTGACTTGTGATTGAGTGGGGGCTGCCATCAGGACCCGCTCCAAGGGCACTGGAGCAGACATGCTCTGGACCTCTTCCATGACGCGGTGTGAGGGCAGTGGTGGACATTTGTCTGCCTGGGTGTCCCTGTCCGGTTTGATCGTAGAACGTTCACAACACACTGGAAGCACTCCCTGCCCGGATGCTCCAGAACTCAGAATCAAGCACAATGGAGCGGCTGCCTGGTGCTATGCTGGTCACAGAGCACCTCCACATCCTCCAAGGTCTGGGGCTCTAAACAAACTTGGGCACCCAGCAGCACAGGCACTTAGCAGCAATCTCCCATTTTCTGAAATAGTCTCCCATGAAATAGTCTCATGCATCCCAAGTTGGCCTCACACTTGCTATACAGCCTTGAATTTCAAGATCCTCCCTTCAGCCTCTATCACCCAAGTGCTGGGATTAGGACATGGCTACCACACCCGGTTTATGGGGTACTGGAAATTGAACTCAGAGTTTCTACATGCTAGATAAGCACTCTGCCAATTAAGCTACATTCCAGCCCAATCATTCCCACCTCATAAAGGAAGAAATGAAGGTTGGAGAGGTGGGTGAGGTCCTCCATGTCTGACCTTTATAGGTGGCTGACTCCACACCTTCTTCAGGGTGTCTTCCTGGGCTCCCACCCCACCCAGGCTGGACTGGAAGCCCTAGCTAGGATCCCTGGTGCCCAGCTATCGATGGTAGGTAGCTATGGCTCCCCCTGGGACTAGGAGCTCCTGAGGGTGGTGCTGATTCTGGCTTATCCTTTCCTCCCTCTAAACTCAGAAGCACCTCAGTGGATGGTTGCAGGGATGGTGCTAACTACGATGAATAAGCCTGGTGGGTGTGGGGGGGGGAGTTCTCATTTTCCCGATGGGGGCACTGAGGCATAAAGAAGGGCCAGGGTTTCTTTAAGAGCACCACAGTGGCAAGGCCAGGCCCCTCTCCTCTAGCAAGTGTTCCTTCCATTCCACTGAGCCCTTTATCTACAACCTCGGACTCCGGGTCTCAATCTGTAGCTCACACTTGTCTCCTTTTGCACAGGCTGGGGAGGGGGCTTGGCAGGAGATTGAGGGAGCTTAGTCCACCAGCTGGACCACCTCCCTGGTGCAGCTGCAGGAGCTGCCTACCTGTTGAGCACCCACATACCAAGCCCTCATGATACTGCTTTGCAAACGGGCAGGTAAAAACCCTGGCTGAAGACCAGTTAGTGGCGGAGCTGGAGCTGGACGGCTGCATCCTGGGCAGTGGCTGGCTGCCCAGTGTGTTGGCCCAGTGCTGGAGAGAAATGCAGGCAGGCTGCAGGAGAAAAGTCCTCAGGGGGAGGGGCTGTGTGGCTGTGGCAAAGCTCCTCTCTTTTCCCTTCACCTGCTACCTCCCAACAAGGGCTGAGGGATGAGACTCTGGCTTAGGCCTCCCTGAAGTCCCCAGGACTCCCTGGGGGACAGGGTCATGCCACTTGCCAGTTCTCTACAAGCTCTCTGGGCTCAAGGCCAGGCTAGAAGCAGCTGTCCTGAGAATCCCACACAGGTCCTCCTAGCCCTGATTTCTCTTTGGAATGAGACCCCAGGCCCCTGAACCCTTGGACAAGGTCCCACTCGTTCTACTTGGGACACAGCTGAGTAGGCTGGCCGGGTGGATGGTGGGGTGAGTCAATGAGACTCATCCATCCTGGCACTCTGGGTTTTGACTTCAGACACAGAGGACAGCGCCAGATCTGAACTCTGCAGGCAGATGGCATGGTACGAAAGTGAGCCCTTGGGCAACATGGGGGCTTAGTCTTTCATCTGCAAAATGGGGACGGCAGTGTCCAAAAGGAAGGAAGTCCCCCAGTGTTCACACTGATTACCCAGGACAAGAAGACAGGGGACAGTAATTTCCTACTTTTCCCCTTTTCTAATGTTTTATCCACCATCATCAAATCGTTATAGCAGAAAAACCAAGCGGATGTTCTTTGTACGTTAACTTTATTGCGATACAATCTACCTATAACAGAACAGATTCATTTAAAAACGAGAACACAGACATGGTGGCTCACATCTACAATTTCAGCACTAGGGAGGCTGAGGCAGGGGGACCGCTGTGAGTCCAGGACTAGCCTGGGCTACAGCACTGAGTTGAGGGCTGGCCTGGAATACAGAGTAAGATATTGTCTCCAAAAAATCAAAACCAAACCAAAGGAAACACGGGGAAGATAAATGGCAGGTACTAGCAGCTAACCTCCGACCTGCCCAGACTCTCACCTACGGCTTCAGAAGGTGAAGTGAGCTAATGAGTGTAAACCCTGCACCAGCCTCTGCCTAGGGCATCGGCAGGACCGGCAGGAGAGCAGAGTCAGGAAGCCTGCCCTCCTCTTCCGCCCATTTGCCTGCCAGGCCCTCCACTGTTCTGCAAACATGGAGACCAACAGCTCCTCTGGCCCTAGCTCACAGGCCCACCCTCGTCACGTAGGTCTGGACGCCTGTGACAGCCACTTCTGAGTCCTGGTGACAAAGTGCCATGAACTGGTGGCCTGTGAATCACACAATGCAGTTCTCATTGTTACTGGAGCCTTGAGTCCAAGATAAGGCTTTAGACTGGGAGTGTGCAGGAGGACCAGCTTCCGGGTTCAGGGAAGGGTGCCTGCTGGTCCCTGTGTCTCTGGGGGACCTCTTTTGCAGGGACCCTCATCAGAAGTGTTCTGTCTCCCTGATCCAATCACCCCCTTCCATGCCATCACCTTGAGGGGGGGGGTCTGTTTCAACAAATGAACTCGGCAGCGACAGGAACATCTGGACCACAGGGATCTCAGGGGAGTCACACTAGAACCCAGAGGTGGCTGTGCTCCGGTCCTGCTCAAAAGCCTGCATGGCTCCCACTGCGTTGGGCCAGAAGCCTTAGCTTTTCTCTGAGACAGAGTTGCAAGTTTCTAAGCCTCTCTGTACCTCTTGTTTTTTCAACTGAAAAAGAGGCATAAAAATAGTACCTCCCTCACTAACTTGTAGGATTTCTCACTGCACCCTGGAGGGGGCGGTTTAGATCATCAGGACCGTGGCCTCTGCCCTCCTCCTCTTCCTCGCTCTTTTTACCTGCTTTCCTGCTCTTCCGGCCTGCCTCAGGGCCTTTTCACTGGCTCTTCCCCCACAGCTCAGCCCGCTTGCCCAAGTCACCCTCTCAGTAAGTCCTGCCGATAATGGCAGTCCCCTTTTCTGGGGTCACACTCCTCCACTCCCTCCTGGTTGCTTTGTTTTCTTTCCTTTGTCTTATCAGACAGACCGCAAACTCCTCCAGGGCATCTTCTCCGGTGGGTGTTTTATTTACAATTTACAGTGGAGGTGTTTGGTAAACACTGGGGAGGCCCTGGGGACAGAGGCCTGGAGTACCAAGTGTTCAACAGACACCGGCCCTGCGGTTGCCATTACTGTTAGTGATTGTCTGACTCAAGGCCTCCTCACTTTAGGTCTCTAATCACACCTTCCCAGTCCCCTACCACACCCCATGGCTCACTTATTGTAAGGAACCATAATTACATCTTTAATTATATCCTTTTCTACTTAGTCTGAACCACACAAAAATTGTTATTTTTTTGTAAGTAAAAAAAAAAAAAGTTGGACATAAGCCTTTCTGGCGTGGTTTAAACTAATGTGTAAGCACCTTGCAGGTCCCCAGGAGGCATCCAGAGAAGGAATGAGGTCTCCTGGCCTGGCAGATGTAATGTGACTGCCAACTGCCTCCTTCCTGTTCTGGAGGAGAGGCCCCTGCCTCAGCATGAAAGCAGTAGTGTCTGGGGTCTTCCTGTGACCGGCGGAGGCTCCCCAGGCCTGAATCAGGGCTATCTGAAAAGAGCAAAGGCTTCAAGCAGAACCCCTTGAGGGGAGCTGGCAAGCCTTCCTCCGGGAGCACTTATCTCTGGGGCAGGGAGGATGCCACAATCTCTGGATGTCCAGGGCGCTCCGCTCCTCCAGTAGAAAGCTCCATAGCTGAGCTGTGCAGACTCAGCCACCATCAAGGCCACGCCCACTTCACGAGGGAGAAAGTGAGGGATGGAGGAGAAAGGCTGGAGCGAGGCCACACAGTGGGGCAGGAGTCTGTCTGCCGCCCTGCCTCAGGGTCTTTCCTCCTGACACTTGGGCAGTGGTGGGACTTTACTGTTGCCACTTTCGACACTGTTGTTTTTGGTTTTTCAAATAAAATGTTTCAGAAGCCTCAGCATGCTTCTCCAGTGTCAGGCAAGTGCAAGACAGTAGTGCTACTACATACATGTCTCTCGGGTGACTTCCTTAGGGTAAAGTCCCCAAAGGAGAGGCCTCGGGGCAAAGGGCAGGCAGATCCATTTCACAGACTTGTTTCGAGGGCGGCCAGATCACCCTACAAAATGACACACCTCGGGCTAGTCCTCGAAACCTTGCCAGCACAGAGTTTTAACCTTTTATGTTTATATCTCGCTCCTTTTACAAAGCAATAAGACTGTTTCATTTATGACATGTTTTCACGCCTCCCTTTAAACTGGAGACAGTCTCCTATATCCCAGGCTGTCCTAGACCTTGATTTGTAGCAGAGGTTGGTCTTGAACCTCCATCCTTCACCCCCAAGTGCAGGAATTACAGGCATGATTCACCATATTCAGTCTTGGTTCTGGGATGGAACTGGACTCCATACAGCTAGGTAAGCCCTCGACCAACTGACCTGCACCCTAGCGTCTAAACACTCCATGCTTGAAACGAGGATCCCTGGCTGGTTTGTTGTGTGGCCGTTTACCAGTCAGGTCCCCTTCAAGGACAGGTGATACCTACCCATAAAATAAGGGGAGTGGGTGAGATGGTTTCAGGTCAGATAATCCCCAACTCTACAGTAGATTTTAAAAGTACAGGATGGTTTTGTAATAACCAGAACCCGCCTTGCTCAGGCACCATCCACAGTGGCCTCCCAGATCACACGAGCATGCAATGACAGGGGACTCAGGTAGTACTTAGGCCTCCAAGTTGGTGCTGGGTTCTGGCGGCCACCCTTATACTTAGTCTCCTTTTATGAGAGGATAATAACACTCATTTGCAGTGACGCTCCAGATTGAGGGCCATGGGGCAAGGTCCCTGCCACTCTGCTTCAGCCCTGGAATACCATGGCACCCTACCATGCCCACCCAGCCCTCTGCTTGTACACTTGGGATGATGACACTGGGTTCACCACCTGCGCTGAGGCTGGGGGAGGAGGAAGTCCCCTCTTTTAGCCCCAAGAAAGCCCTTGGGGGAAGGGAAGGGAGATAGGAGATCAGCAGGCGCTGAACCTGTTCCTTATTTGAGGCAAATGCCAGGAAATGAGGCAGAAAGGCCTCGAGATGGCCCAGGTCCTTCTCTCCCTCCACATGCCACAAGAGATGGCAGGGGATAAGGGCAACAGAAGGGCACATTCCTACGCGGAGGCACAGGTGGTTATGAACAAGGGCAGGCTCTGGGGCAGAAGGGCCAGATGATGTCTAAAAGGCACTCTCAGGACTAGAGCCGCAGTGGGAGCAGGTTCCCCAGTTCCAGCTAGTGAGATCCCCATTGCAAGAAGAATGCAACACAAGACCTTCATCCAGAGGCATCTTACAGAACGTCCTAGCCCCATGGCACAGGTCTTCACAGACCCTGGAGCCACTGCACCCTTAGACAAGTGCTCTGTCCCCCTACCCCGGGGGACACTGCCCTCCTGGACTCTCTGAGGTCCGAGTGTGGCAGAGTCAACCCTTTCCCACCAGACTGAAACACAGAACTGAGCTCCTGCAGCCAGCCAGGGCGCGGGCCAGGCCGTCCTTCCCCATTGCCTGAACGCAGGTGGGTGTCTGCTAGGCTTGGGTCTAGGCAGGTCTGTGGCTGAGATCCGGCCACCGCCAGCGGGGGGCTCCTCCAGTTCCAGGCGATGAGGCTGGTCTGGGTAGCAGACTGCTCGCCCCACCCGCGCGCCCAGGTCGCCTCGGCAGGGACGTGGGGATGCTTCCTCTTCCACCGTTTCCCGGGACTGAGGCCCCGCGAGTAACCCCGCCAGGAGAGGAACAATCACGACTCGAGTCCACGGGGCACCAGGGCCACACCAGGGCCTGTCGGGACTGGCTGCCGCGCCCAGGGCGGGCCGCTCACCGCGGCAGGAGGCGCGGGCGGTGCGGACTAGCCCCGAGCCTCTGGAACCCAAACCTGGGGGTCGCTGTTACTAGTCACCCGCTGAGGGGGCGGCTGCACCGCTATCCCATTG
>CABHPP010145366.1:1721-47205 GCA_902168425.1 Peromyscus attwateri
TGTGTGTACTCAGACACGGTGTAGGAAGAAGCGTTGCCGAGTTCCTACAGCTCAGAATCTGAGTTACAGGGATTTGAAAGTAGGAGCCAACATGGGCACTGGCAAGTTCAGAACAGCTTCATGAGGTTGGTCTGCCTTCAAGTATTTGAGGGCTTGAGAATCCAGAAAGGATCAGGAATAGCACTCAGGTAGGAATAGCCCATTCAAAATTCTGGGGTATGAACACGTGGGGGCTGCTTGGAGGGAAGAACTTTGAGCTGTACTTGAGATTGGTGGGGGTAGAGGGTAGAAGTACTAGGTAAAGAAATCTCCAACAGGGAGCTTGTGCATACTACAGAATCACTGATGGTTTCTCAGTAGTGTGTGGTTTGTCCAGAGGGACTGCTGGAAGTAATACTTTTGGAAGTTTTCTATAGTATTTCCAGCCGAGATGCATATGAGAGGTAGAGAGGTCTGTGAAGCAGGCAAGTTCACTCCCGGGCCACAGTAGTATTAGTTGCAGTGAGAAATAAGACCCACGGATGAGAGCTGCTCCAAAGGAAGAACCTGCAGAAGGAGGCAACTGATAAGCAGCTGGGGTAGGAGAACACAAATGCCAGGAGGGCTCAGAGCCTGGGCATGCTGGGGAATGACAGTATGACAGACCAAATAGAGAAGTGCAGAAGGGGAAATGGTTTGACGGGAAGAGGAGGGGTCCAGCTGTCAGTGTGTTGAGCAACAGGCTTCAGGCGCATTCTCTTTCAGCTGCATCTGTCATTCAACTACTGTAGGACTGTAATTCAGGGGCAGCCCTCAAGCCAGAGACGTGCACATAGCCATACATACCACAAGATAGCTGACAAGTCTTTCAAGAACTCCATAGCGGAAGTTAAAGGCCTCAGGAACCTTGGGTCATGTAAAGAGAATGGAGGAAAATCCCTGGATGAGATCCTTAGAAGTGGATGAGGTGACCTTGGGGCTCTTCAGTATGGGCTTAGGGAATAAGGACTCAGATAAGCAGAGATTTGACTTAGGACTTCGTAGATGGCCTTGGGACTGTTTGTGCCCTATGGTGGTGACGAAGTTCAGTGAACAGTTGATGAAAACATGGAAGTTGTTAGTGTAGCCCGATCTCAAAGTTTGGCGGTGAAGCTAAGTATAGTGGCCTGTAAGTCACAGCACATGGGAAGTTGAGGCAGGAGGATTGTTGTGAGTTCAAATCAGTCTACAGAGTGAGTCTCTCTCTGTGTCTCTCTTTCTCGTGTGTGTGTGTGTGTGTGTGTGTGTGTGTGTGTGTGTGTGTGTGTGTGTGTTAGGTGCTTCAAGTTAGGGGAGGAGAATCCAGGCATGCATTTCAACCAGGAGGTAGAAGCCAGCAGGGACTAGGCCAGAGATCCCTGAGAGCAGCAGTTGACCTCGGAGGCCTCAGAGGGGGCAAGGACAGGGTGACACACAGTGTTTGGTTGGAAAGAAAGAAGGATGAGGGAAGTTACATTGGCTAGCAGCCAGGCATTTAAGGGGTGAGGTCATCGGTGAGTGGGAGGGAGGGGGCCAAGCTTTGGGGGGCTCCAGGAGATGGAAAAGGTTTGGAACAGCTGCTGTCGGGAAGGCAACTGGGACTCTGGCAGAGCCAAATACCAGACAGAGAAGCTGGGGCTGGAGGGTGTGGCAGGTGCTGCAGTGTTTGGGGAGCTCTGCAGTGTTCAGCGTCTCCACCTACTTTCTGCAGCGTGGAGGCAGAAACAGGAAACAGGCGCTGCTGTGGCCCAGGGTTAGAGATTGGGTCAGATAGCCTAGGGTGGTAGAAGAGGCCTTTGTAGAAAGAGCTAGTAAAGAAGCCAGTCTAGGGACTTGATTGACAAGGCACATGGGCAGGTTGAAGCCTGGGACACTCAAGCCCTTCTGCTAGGCTGTTAGTAGTATGGGTGGTGAAAGGAGAGGTGGGGATAGTTGGAAAGGGTCTTGGGAGCAAAGTGCTAATAAATCATAGGTCCAAGCTATCCTGAGGTGGAAGATGCTGCAGCAGAGAATTCTGAGGCCGTGGCAGTTGAGCAGTGACTTTGCTGCTGGCAGGCGGAGGAGGCAGCAGCTGAGAGTGTCCCGCAGAAAGGGCACGGGCATCCACAGGGAGGAGTGCGGTTGAATATCCTTCCCAAGATGGGGACAGCCATTTATAGTAGAGCAAGGATGTGCTAGAGAGCAAGGATGTGCTGAGTCCATTCCCCTGTCCTCAAAGTGCCCGGAAAGGAATCTTAGAAGAGGGCAAAGGTGAAGCTTGCATTCAGGGACCCCCCCATTAGTTAAGAGTAGGGGACTGAAGGAGTCAGTCTTAAGGAGAGTGGCTAAGATCACGGGGAGTGTGATTTTTATTCTTTCCTTGGGAAGGTACAGTATGGCAGGTAGAGCTCGGAGTATAGTTCTGGGGGTGGAGATAGTGAGGGGCTTCAGGGACTGGAGGGGTGAAGGCATCAGCAGGTGATGGGGTGACGGTGTCCTGGGTGGGCTTAACCCTGCGATAGACTAGACCCATCCAGAGTTCTTGAAAGAGTGTCTCAGGGACACGCTGGCACAAGTCAGACAGCTCCTGCTCAAAACCCCAGAATTTTGAAGTGCCTTGTTCCTACACAAGGACATCCTTCCCCTCTCCAGTCTTTAGCCCTCAAGGTCCTCTATGTAGGAGGAATGGGCTAGCCTAGGAACTGACCTCTGGCTCTCCCCTGGAGACTTGCTGGGGAAGGACTGGGATCAGGTAGACTACAAAACCCTCACTTAGGGTGGAACCCAGGGTGTCTGAAGAGCTGAGGGTGGGCTCCTGCAGACAGCTTTTGAAGGTTTAACCTATGCTTCCAGCCTCATTGCATCCTCATGCTAACAGGGGCTACTCAGCAGCAGGTGGGATGAGTAGGTGTATGTAGATGTGTGCATGTGTGGTGTGGCACTTGTCTGGGACGTGGAAGACACTGCCTGAGCATGCTCTGTGAAGCTGGGGTGTGGCCTGGTGTGTTTGAGGCTTCAGTGACCTGAGCTGCTGTATGCGCAGTTTCCATTGCTTAGTTGTTCTGGTCTATCTGGATGCCTGGGGGTGCAAGGGTTTGAGCTAGACTGGTGAAGATGTCCCACTGTAGGAGCTAGAGGCTAAGGTCAGCTCTGCTCCTATGTTTATATGTGTGGTACTAGGGGTCAGGGCAGGGAGCGGCAGAGAGGAGCTTGAAGAGTCCTAGCGTCAAAGAAAGGAGGTGGAAACTTAATTCTCAATGTAAGAAAGGGGTCCGCTGGTCCATCTGGGAGGAGAATATGAAAAAAGTGTTGGGGTTTTAGGTGCGCTCTCCTGGCGGCCCGGGACCCTTGACCCTCAAGGAGGTGGAGGAGTTGGAACAGCTGACCCAGCAGCTGATGCAGGACATGGAGCATCCTCAGAGGCAGAGTGTGTCGGTGAATGGTGAGTCCACTGCCCACTCTTGGGGAACACCTTCCCTGTTCGGATGTTGGCTGGGCATGCACTTCCAAGAAGAGCTCTTGGGATCTTCTGTTCTTACTGAGGTGAAATTTTTTGATCTCCCCAGAGTCCTGTGGCCGATGCAACCAGCCACTGCCCCGTGCACAGCCTGCAGTCCGTGCACTGGGACAGCTGTTCCACATCAGCTGCTTCACTTGCCAACAGTGTCAGCAGCAGCTGCAGGGAGGGCAGTTCTACAGCCTGGAAGGGACGCCATATTGTGAGGGCTGCTATACCGTAAGTCTGGGTTGGGGTTTCTGGCTGTGGTGGGGCTGGATGGGTCTTGGAAGATACGCCTTGGGGTTCTCTGGTTCCCTCACAACCTGCTCTGATTGTCTCCCAGGAGACCCTGGAGAAGTGTAACACCTGTGGGCAGCCCATCACTGACCGGATGCTGAGGGCCACTGGCAAAGCCTACCATCCACAGTGTTTCACCTGTGTGGTCTGTGCCTGTCCCCTGGAGGGCACCTCTTTCATTATGGACCAGAGAAACCAACCCCACTGTGTCTCTGACTATCACAAGTGAGAACCTGTCATGTCTTTTTTTTTTTTTTTTTTTTTTCTGTTCATCCATGCTTTGTGTGGTAACCAGGCTGCCACCTGGCTCCAGGTCAGCGACAGACCATAGATCTTGCTTGCTAGCCACAGTGGTGGCCCTTGGCTGCTTCCACGTTAGCCTTGGCTCCCTTGGGCTTCTTGGGGTGTGTCTTTGTTCAGCAGTTGGTCTGAGAATGGCTATGTTGGCATATAGGCTGGGTTCTCAAAGTTCCTTTGGAGTTCAGCTGCTTGGAGTACTGACTTCTCCCTAAACCTGTAATAGTCCTAGGCTGGTAGGCCAAGAAAGTATCGACGTGTAACTCTAGGATGGGAAAATTGAAGTCTGTCCCCAACTTGGACAATATGTCTGGGAGATACAGTTGCAGGATTTTGTGTGGGTGACTAGGATTCCTGGTCCCTCTGTTTTCTCTGGGACCAGCCTGGAGGGAGGCACCTGAGAGGGAGGTGTCTTCTGTCCTGCTCTGGAGTTCCTGCAGAAGTGTAGTTTGGGTGGGGCAAGGGTGTGGGAGTGAACACCTGTGAGCGAGGTGTGGGAGACGGAGCATTGTGTGAGTGGAGAGGCAGGAAGTTTCTCTTGATAAGGGCCTGCGGTGTGTGCCACTTGGTCCTTTGGCCTTTCCCATGAACTCGCTCCACCCAGATATGTGGACTACGAGGGTGTTCCCTTGGCCACAGAACCTATACCTCCTTAGCCTGTACCCTCCCAGGGGTTGAAAGCCCGAGGTGTCTGGATTCACTGAACCCTCTGGACCTGCTTTCTGACCCTGTAGGCAATATGCTCCAAGGTGCTCCGTCTGCTCGGAGCCCATCATGCCTGAGCCCGGCCGTGATGAAACTGTGCGAGTGGTCGCTCTGGACAAGAACTTTCATATGAAGTGTTACAAGTGTGAGGTCAGTTGTCCCTCCTGTCTTTCAGCGGTCACTTTGAGCCTTGGAAAAACCAAGGGACTTCCCAATGGGAGGGAAGGGCAAGCGGTGCGTTTGCCTGTTTGTGTGCGCATGTGTATGTGTGGGCTGGGTTGGGGGTGTCGGAGGTTAGAGCAGTTGAGAAGCAGTCAGAATGGAGTTGGGATAGGATGGGACAGGCTCCAAACCTGTAGTGGGATGGCGGGGGGTAGGTTCCCTGGGAACTATCTCTTCTTGCCTTTCTTGCAGGAGAGGTCTGGTAAGGAGCAGGGGAGGTAGTTTGGTCAGGAAGGTATGCAAGGCCGGAACGTCATTCCCAAGCCTATGAAACGCTTGGTCTTCCTGCCTCAGATGGAGCTGTATTACAGCAGGGTGGGGCAGCAACCTTCTTGGCCAGCGTCCCTCTTACCTCTCCTCCTTTCCAGGACTGCGGGAAGCCCCTGTCCATTGAGGCAGATGACAACGGCTGTTTCCCTCTGGATGGCCACGTCCTTTGTCGGAAGTGCCACACGGCTAGAGCCCAGACTTGAGTTGAGGATGGGCCTCCTTCCAGAGCACAGGTCCATTCCCCACCATGGACCACCCACACTGAGACCAATCCTTGCCTCTACCCTCCCTGCATTCCGAACCCCTCCCCAGTATCTCAAGTGCCCTGACCCAGGGCCTCCTCATGGCCTAGAGGTGCTGAGGCGCAGCCCTGGGCTCCACCCCTTGCCTCTCCTGCAGGGATTGCCCATCCTCCTGAGGTCCCCAACCCAAGGGTCACATGTAGTGCTGCTGCTTTCACTGCTGCACCAATGCCCTTGGCTGGCCCGAGCAGCCTATGCAATGTGCTTGCTGAGGGTGGGAGAAGCCCTCACCCTCCAGGAGCCTGGCTCCAGCAGCCCGGACACCCACCTCGCCCTGTGCTGCTAGGTTGTGGCCACAGCTAAAATGATAAAACCTCATTTTCCAGAACCGCTAGTACTTGCTTCTTTTTGATAATACCTCAACTCCAGGGGTTGAAATCGAGGGAGTCAATGGGGAAAAAAAGATCACGGGTGAGGATGAAAACTCAACTCCTGTTTATTTACAAAAATAGATAATGCATATATAAGTATACATATATATATATATATATTAAACCCTCCCCCAGTACCCACCCACCCACAATCCCCTTCACTTGTACCGCCCACCTCCCTTTTATAAACAAAGGCTCCTTGGTCCAAAGGCAGAGTCCTGATTGAATGGGCAGGAGCAGCACCAATAGCCTACATCTTGTAGGCTGAGGAAAGGCCCAGGGAGTGACCACAGCCCTGTCCTTGCTCATAGAGGGGGCAGAGGGATGAAGTGTCTTTTCAGCGGCCACTCAATCCTTAAATCCTTGAATACTGCAGAGAATGCGTTTCTGGTGCCCCGGCAATGTGATTCCCATCTGCGTCAGGTCCCTATGGAAGAGGGAAGGGAGGCCTTGAGTCTAGAGGCTCAGACCTCAGCCACCCTCCCATGCCCAAGGCTGCCTGGCCCTAGAGTCCTTACTCAGCTGTCAGCTCCAGCACACACTCCATGGTGTCCAGCCCAGCCGAACGGAAGTGCAGGATGTAGCGCTTCATGCGAATGGACTCGAGCCACTCAGAGACACTTCGGTAAGGGATCCCATCAGAGCCACTCAGGCTGGGCAGCCGGAGGGTCACCCTGTGGGATTTGATGCCATGTTTGTTCCCTTGGAGTACAGGAGCTGGTTGGCCTGGGCCACCACCTTTCAGCCAGCACTGAATCTGATGCTTGCACATAGCTCATCTAGGCTCTCTGTACATAAACTGGCTGTTATCTGAGCCTACTCCCTGACCTGTTTCCTGGTATGCTCTGCTCCGAGCAGCAGGTGGGCAGCTGACTGACCTGTTCCATGGGTAGATCTAGGGAATGTGGATGCAATGGGCATCCCTCGTGAAGAATTCCCAGCCCTTCAGACATGAATGCATCCTGACTAAGATAAATCAAAAGACAGGAGTAGGGGCCTGCAGCAGGATGCTGTCCTGCCTTTTCCTAAGATGGCCACCTAGGAGCGGCCCTCACTTGCCACGTTCAACCCCCCAACTGCTGTTCTTACACTTTGATAGCCACAATACAATGAGTGTTCCTGTAGGAAAGCCAGCCAGAGCCAAAAACCATTAGCAAAGTAAATCTGCTGGGAGAAAAAATATCCAGCATTCCAGAAAGATTAGCACACACAGTCTCCAGCGTCCGAGGGAGTTGTGCTCCAAAAGATAGTCTCAAAAGTTGGAACGTGGAAAACAATCCCAGAAACAAGGTTATATATGGTGGGTTTGATACAGAGGCCAGTACACCAGGCTGTCTTACCCGATAAAGCAGCTGAAGTCCACCCTTGCCTGGCTCCCTGACTTGACCACCTTCTTCCACGTCATTCTCTACATTCTGGCCATGTTCTTGATAAAATACAATTTTGGGAAACTGGGCAACGTTTCTTGTTCTCACAGTCCTACCTCCGCAGCAGGGCTGGTCCTCTGCACCGATCGCTGCTGCTTGCTTGCCCTGTTCACAGGGCTGCTGCCCTCGTTCTGTGCTGTCTGTGAGCTGTCTGTCATTCCTCGGCTCCTTCTAGCCCGGCCATGCAGTCAGAGGTGGACTCAGCCTCCCTCCTGTCCCTATCCCAACCTAGCTGCCCAAGCTCTCAGGAACAGGTACCAGGCTGCAGCAAGGAGCTTGTACCAGGAGGTCCTCCAGGATTTGTCAAATCTGTGAATCTTTCCTCCACATGCAAGAATATATGTATATAGTATGTATATGGGGAAAAGAAATTACCCCAAGTCTCAGATGGCCACAGGAACACCAGAGGTGGGGTCCCAGTCACAATGCAACATAGTGGGAGTGACAAAAGTGACTGGAAAGGTTCCAGAGGAAACAGTGAGGTGGGTAATCTAGAGCTAACTCATGATAAGGTGGCGCACGCCTTTAATCTCAGCACTTGGGAGGCAGAGCCAGGCGGATCTCTTTGAGTTCCAGGAAAGGCACAAAGCTACACAGAGAAACCCTGTCTCGAAAAACCAAGAAAAAAAACAAAAACAAAAACAAAAACCACTCATGATAGATGGGATCCTACCTCTGTTAGCCTGGGCTTTCCCAAAGGGCATGGACTGGGTGTATCTCATATGCCAGATTCTGTCCAGAGCTCCCCAGGGCCCAGCATTCAGTGGATAGGCTCGACTGTCCATTTTTTATTTTTCCAGATTTGACCTCCACAAACTCCCATCCTTTCTGAACATACTTACCTGGGGTCGAAGTTGGCAATGGTCCTTAGGGAATGGGGGTCAGTAAGCAACTGTTCCAGATGTGCCTGCAGCTGGAGGAAGTGAGGCCGACGGGTCCTGTCATAAGCCCAGCAGTTCTTCATGAGTTCATAGAGAGGGGCAGGGCAGTCCACAGGAGGGGGCAACCGGTAGCCATCTTCGATGCTTTTCATCACCTGTGGCAGGAGACAGGGAGGGGTGCCTAGGCAAGGAGCTATATCTGCTAGGAAATTACACAGAATTATTGAGCTCTAAGCAACCCTGACCAGGGTAGATGGAGTAACGAACAAAGAAGTAACAGAGAAGAGACCACAGGAAATAGTGTCCCAAATTGGAGTTGGAAAGAAAAAGTTACAGGGAAGGACCATGTTAGGGAGTGTAGAAGAGACCAGAGGTGTGTCCGGGACGACATGGGGAAATAGTCCAAGTTTACCTCTTGATTGCTCATCTCCCCATAAGGCTTGTCACCAAAACTCAGCACCTCCCACATTACAATCCCAAAGCTCCACACATCGCTGGCTGTGGTGAAGATCCGATGGGCAATAGCTTCTGGGGCTGTCCAGCGGATGGGGATCTTTCCTCCCTAAGAAGGCATGGCATCGGAGAGTGATGTTTCGGGGCACGGATGAGTCCAAAACGGTGTGGGAAGGGAATCGGGTCTCATGCTTGTGCATGGGTCATCCATGTGAGTGTGGATGGGGCTCTCACCTGGGTTTCGTAGGTGCCATCAAAGTCATCCAGGAGGCGGGTTAAGCCAAAGTCAGATACCTTGCAGCACAAGTTCTGATTCACCAAGATATTCCTGGCAGCCAGGTCTCTATGGACGTAATTGTGGCCACTGAGGTAGTTCATGCCCGATGCTATGCCCAGCAGCATAGCCACTAGCTGACCAGGAGCTAGCTGGTCCTCTCGTTCCTGTAGTGGGATGAATGTATACATCAGAGGATGAACAGTCTCCCCACAAGGCATGGGGCTCCATGGTGCGACCCCTCCTGAGCTGGCTTTCCTGCCCATCTCACCTTTAGAAAGGCATCCAGGGCTCCATTTTCCATAAATTCTGTGACGATCATGATGGGCTTTCCTGAGACACAGCACATACATCACACCCAGGCCCAGGTTTCCTCCCTTTGGCATCCTGCTCCCCTCCTCCATTGCTCCCTCCCCATCCCCCCCTTCCCACACATTCTACTCCCGTTCCTGGGGATGACTGCGTACTTTTTGTGACAACACCTTCTAGGCGGAGAATGTGTGGGTGATTGAACTGGCCCATGATAGTTGCTTCTCGAAGGAAATTCCACCACTGGCCATCTGGGGATGTGTCTTTCAAGGTCTTAATGGCCACAGTCTTGCAGTCTTGGCTGGGGAGTCTCAGGGCTCCCCGATACACTTCCCCAAACTCTCCTAGGTGGGATGAAAATAAGGTTGTGGTCTGATGCAGTCAGGCTACCTCATGATCAGGCGGTGACACCCCTAAGACCAGTTTCTCCTCACTGGAAATCTGAGGAAGGACAGAGCTTAGGTTGCCCTTCTGGGGGAAGCAACAGTCTGGAACTAACCTGAAGCTGGGCAACCTAACCACCACCACCGTCTTCCATGGCTAGCATGCTCCTTGGCTTATGTTAAGGAAGTACTCACTAAATGCAGAGGGACTGAGCTGTGTTGATGAAGGACAAGCTGGTCCAGGGCTAGTGCCCAAGTAACAGGAGGCCTGCCTGTGTCCTGTGAATGAGCTCCCTGGTCACAGTGCTGGCTTGGCTACATCATTGGCAAGGACACTGCCAAGCTTTGTTCTCTGTTGAGATCTATTTTCTCTGGTGACCCAGGGGACTGGGGCAGCCCGAGGACACTGGGCCCCGGATGGGATGGAATGCTCACTTAGGAAGGCTCTGACTCTCTCCCACTTTGGGAACCATCTGAGAACAACCTGCAGCTTGGCATGGTGACACCTTTATGGGTAGAGATGAGGTGTTTAAGATTCTTTATCAGAAACCCCATAACCACAGAGCAACGTGTGTAGGAGGCAGAGGCTGCTCCAGGGCAGAGCAGTTCAAGGAGGATACAGGCAGGACACAGCAGGCACGGGCTCATCTGGGAACTCAGGCTTGAAGCAAGGAACCTGCGGGCAGCCATGCGCTACCACACCACGGGGACCAGCTAGGGTCACGGCAGGACTTACCTTCCCCTATGACAGTGTCTACAATCAGCCAGCCTGGGTCCAGTTCCTGGGCAAAGTCCAACGCTCCCTGTGCAGGGTCCTCATAGGCCTGGAGGTCCACGTAGGGTTTGAGCCACAGCTTGTCCTCTAGGGAAGACAAGTGGGCTCAGCCACTGCAGTATACACTTCAGGGATCAGAGCATGGGGGGCTAGGGAGAAGGGCAGACAGCTGAGCCCCTTCTCAATCCTTCTCTGCTCTCTGAGGTGAGCCTGGCTCTTTTCTTAGCAATGAAGCCTCCACATCCCAGCCTTTTTCTTGTCTGTGCTCCAAGCTTCTCTGTCCTACTGTTCAGGGTCCATAGTGGTGGCCAGAACTCAGACCCTGGAGTAAATTCCCTGTCCTGAGTTACCCAATCTTCCTACGACTTGTGTCCCAGCTTCTGACCCCATGTTGTCCAAGTCACTTACACCTCATTCACTCCCAGATGGCGCCTCCCTTCAATGCCAGCTACTCAGACAGACTGCAGACTTTCCCTCTTGCAGAGCCACCTAATGAGGTGACAAGCAAGAAGTCCACCTGCCTCAGAGGACTTTAACCCCTTCCTGCCTAGCCTCAACTCACGGACCTGGCCACCAAGGTGGAGAACACTGCTCAGAGCCCAGGGTGGCTGTGCACTAGTACCAGAAGCTAGTAGATCATCGCAGCGGAGCTGCTGGCAGCTAGCTATCACAGCAAAGTTAATTAACCAAAATTAATTAGGTGGCAAAATACGAGAGCCCTAGGGACAATATACCCCACCCACACTCCCAGAGTTGACCTAGGCATCACACACACACACACACACACACCACTGCCTCACCTCGATCGACATTGGTGGCACGTTCACGCTGCCTCTGCTGTCTCTGCCGCTGGCCTCTCCTGTGGAGGAGGTAGGACAACTTCTTCAGGGACCCAGGGAAATCTCAGTGGTCCAGTGGGCTCTGGCTGAATTTGCCACAGACATGAGAGCTGGGTGTGGGGCACATTTGAGCTTTGGTTTTAGGGGACAGGAGGATCATCTGGGGGTACAGGCAGGGCTTCTAACAAGGCAGAGGGACCCCAGATAAATGGGTGTGGAGGACAGAGCCAGCACCTTGAACGGAAGACATAAATCCCGATCAGCAGAGCTATTCCAAGCAGCAACCCAAAGATGATGGCCACAATCTCTCCTCCGGTCAGGCTCCTGGAAACTGAGCATACGAGTCAGAAGTCTGGGGGTTCATAGTCTTTAGGGGTGATAGAGGCTAAAAGGTAGGGTCCTAAGTGTATACCTAGAGTCAGTTTTTAAGTGGGCACTGGGTCTGTGTCTCTCTTTATAGAGATTATTGAGGAGACACATGTGCATATATACGGAGAAGAGCAAGGGTCATTTAAAAAATAGGAACTGAAGTGCCTCTGTGAGATGATAATTGCGTATGTTTGGGGTGGGACAAGAGATAGATAACCTACCTGGTGGGCTTGTCCGAAACTCATGGTCAGGGGAGAAAGGGCCAGGGCCCAGTGCGGTCCATGTTCGCACTCTCACAACATATGTGGTGTCTGGCTGTAGTTTTGTCAACAAGACCCTGGGTTCCGGAACCATCTGGTGCCATTCTTCATCCTGTGGGTGGGGCTTGCATGAATGAGGCTGTGCTGAGCCACCCTTAGTAAAGCCAGGCAGGTATGGAAGGGCCTGGACAGGGTGGGCGCTGCCACAGTAAGGTCAGAGACCTTTGCAGACATTTATCCCAAGAAAGCCAGTTAGTTTTGGATGTTTTCCCCAATGTTATACCCCTAGTTGGGAATGTTAGGGTATACTAAACACTAAAGGGTGTGTCCAAGCAGCTTTCTGACCTGGTTCAGCACATGCAGCTCATAACTCAGATTCCCTCCAGGATTTCGGGGTCGGGACCCTGCCCAAGTCAGCTCCAGCTGCCTTGGTTCTTTCTTCACCAGCCTCAAGGACAGGCCAGAGAGTGACTCTGGACACGCAGAATGACAGGGAAGGAAAATTTGGAAGGAAAGCAGGAATAATTGAAGTTGCATCCCCCCTGCATCCTGCCCATCACTCATCCCTGTGGTCTCGGGCTTGCTCCAAGCTCCTCACCTGCATGCCCCATGTTGATGCTGAGGGAAGCTCTGCGAGGGCTGGAACTGTCCAGTCCCGACACTCTGTTTTGGGATTTGATGGTAAATGTGTAGTTGGCATAAGGCTCGAGGCCTTCCACGTGCACGGTAGATGCGGTGAGCCCTGAAGCCCCTGGGGTGAAGCGCACGCCTTTTCCGCAGGGTTGGCAGGGACCCCCATCCTGTGCGATGCCTCGACACTGCAAGCACTCCACGCTGTATCTGATATCATGGCGTCCCCCTGTGTCTTTGGGGGGCTCCCAACGCAGGGAGAGTTGAGTCCCTGATACAGAGAAGCTCAGATTTTGGGGAGCCGACGGGGGACCTGTGGGGAGAAGAGGAGTCATCAAATAGGCACCCATTTTGCTCTCCCCTTGGCTACTGACCCCTGCTTCTGTCCATCATCCCAATTACTGACGTTCTCCAAAGCCCTCATGAGAGGAAGTAGTGTAACCACACCTCTGCATTCTAGAGAGATCAGGGGGGCAGAGAGGAGCTGTGATCAGTGCCTGACTCCCTGGGTCTCCACTACTTGGTAAGCTCTGGGAAGTCCTGGCCTCAAGGAGGGCCCAGTAACTGCTGCCGGATTGCCAGGCCCTGGCTGCAAGACTTACGTGTGCATGCTACCTGGGGGCCCTCCCCGGGGGCTCGGTAATGTCCATTCTCACAGGTACAGATGGTGGCCCCCTCAGACACTGCTGTGCTATGTTGAGGGCACTTGAGACAATGGAGTGTTTCCATGTCCCTTCGGTAGGAGCCAACAGGGCAGGCTGGAGAGAGAAGGCAGGCAGAACCACGTTTTTGTGTTGTTTTGTTTTTACACGGAAAAACCAACCCTCCACACTCTTTGCCCCACTCCCTAGAACTGGAACACCCCTGCAGACATGTCACTTAGGTGATATAGATATATAGGATATAGAGATGATAGGATAAAAGGGTAGATTAATGAATCTACTTTTAAAGAACAACAACTTGTTTAAAATGTTTTACATTGATATAAATTTTAGTTTATTGATACAAACTTAAAGTTGATTTTGTTATACTGTGTGTATATTTCTACTTTTGTTTAAGGTATTATGTTTATGTAACTCATTTAAAATTGTAATAGATAATTAAAAAATAGATTAATAATTAGTCATCTATGATAATCACATTTGTAATCGTGTTAGCTAAGTCTTCTAGGTATACGTAGATATATTTCAGATAAAAAGGTAATCTTCAAACACTTCATAGACCTAGAGAATATGGCATTTAAATAACTTAGAATTCTGTTGACGTGAGACACAATTGCTCCTGGCTGCACCAATTTGATCCTGAGAGAATGTTGGGCTTCTAAGACATTTCCATTTAGAAGTTTGTCTTCTTGGAACAAAATGGCCTACTGGACAAAGAACTGCCCTTGCCTTGACTGCTGACAGTACGAATACAATGCTGTCCTTTCTGGACAAGCGGGACACAAGGAAAGCGACCACTGTACTCTGCCAAGACAGGGTAAGATGGTCTTTCAAAATTCCTGCTTCTAAAAATGGTCTGTCAGATACTCTAGGCCTGCAGCCAATTTAAATGCACTAACAATGCTGAGAAACATTAGGTGACTGTCCAGGCTGTCAGCTGTCTCGGTCTACTCTTGCAAGATTCCCGAAAGTTGCTTGCATCCATCTACCATTTCTCAGGTACCATTATATTCCTTCTCAGGTCTTTGATGTGGTTGAAGACTAGATACTTACAATTTTCCTTAGTTATGATAAAAGATAAGTTAGATAAAAAACCTTAAACTCATAAATATAAGATAGATAGGATATCTTCTTTAATATTGTAACTGTAATTCTTGCTCGATAATTGTTTTGTTATATGTAATTTTACTATGTTAAAGTTAAAACTTTCCTTTTTGAAAAAGAAAAGAAAAGGGGAAGTGCTGTGGGATGTTCTGTATGACAAATATGTTAATAAATAAAGCACTGATTGGCTGGTAGCCAGACAGGAAGTATAGGTGGGACTAACAGAGAGGAGGATTGAGGGAACAGGAAGGTGGAGGAAGAGACTGCCAGCCACCCCCAAGACAAGCAGCATGTAAAGATGCCGGTAAGCCACGAGCCACGTGGCAAGGTCTAGATTTATAGAAATGGGTTAGTTTAAGATATAAGGACAGTTAGCAAGAAGCCTGCCACGACCATACAGTTTGTAAGTAATATAAGCGTCTGAGTGATTATTTTATACGTGGGTTGTGGGACTGCGGGGCTTGGTGAGACCTAGAGAGAAGCTCTCCAGCAACACTTAGGTTAAAAATCATGGAAACGAAGCCCTGTTTTGGCACCCGGAAGGCCCACCCAGGTGGGTCCCTGGGGCTTCCTACTCCCCCATTTCTTACCGGTGCATCCCATGCTGCCACTGCGTTCCTCGTAGCCAGGTTCGCAGTGGCACTGGCCCACAGGCACCAGCCACTCGCCATCAGGGCTGCAGTGCATCCGTGGCGTACCTGCGGACCCCGGGCTGATCTGTGCATGGGAGACGCAGGTTCCAGCCACTTCGACCAGCCCTCCAGGTCCAGGGAGAGTGTCCGGGAAGTGGGCCAAGCCATGCACAGTCTCTGCACAGTGCTGGTAGAACACTCTTACGGACACCAGGGCCACGCAGGAACCCGGGTTGTGGAAAGCTAGGTAGAGGCCACGGTGGGTCAGGCGGCCGAGGGAGCAGCGTTCTACATTCAGTTTCACAGAGCCAGACTCCAGGTCTCTAATGGTGAAGCTCTGGTCTGCAGCCACGGTGGTTACCTAGGGGGAACAAAGGAATGATGGCGAGCCCATGCTTCAGCCCTGTGTCACAAACAATTTTTGGTTTCATATAGGCTGACTACCTCTAATCCACAATTCTAAAACCTGAAGTGCTCCCAAGCCTGACAATGCCCACAGCATGCCACAAATGGAAATTTCTATATATTAGCTCACGTGATGGACCACAATAACGCAATCATATACTTTGTATAAAATTACTTCAAGCTACATGTATAAGACATATATAAGACAAATGAAATTCATAATTCGAATTGGGTCCCATCCCCAAGATATGTCTATATAAATACTCGAAAGTCTGAAATCTGAAACACTTCAGACTCAAAGCATGGATAAAGAATGCCCAATTTACACAGCCATGATGGAAGAGCGTGATGTACGAGGTCCCACCGTAGGCATTTTGTAGACATGCTGTACAGCTCATGTCTTACCATCAGAAGAAGAAATTAAGGCTACGACAAATTAGTCCTTCTAAAAGACAGTATAGCTATGACACGATGGAGCTAGGATTGGAACCCAGGCAGTGGACTGCTACAGACCATAAACTTTTCCACTACTGGGAGGTGTTCCCAAGCTCGGTGCCAATGAGGTGATCAGTTACAGAGTGTGTCATAACTAATTTATTACCAATAACAAACTTTACAACCTTCGCTCTTTGGAAAGAAATGAGAGCACATCCTATAATAAGCTCAGACTGTTTTGTTTTCTAGCAGGTTTCTACGTTATGAAAGAATGTCATGGTACTAGTGATTGGCAGCCAGGAACTACCCTGTGTAGTTCCAGCAATACTCTTGGGGTCATGTCACATATGAACATGATGGGCACTGAGGTAAAAAGTCTGAAAACCTCCACAATATACTCCCCTTTCAACCATAGCACCACGCTGTTTCAATGGATGCAAGTAACAGGCTATTACATGATGTGGTAACCAATGTTCAGAGAGGTTAAATGATTCCCTTAAAGTCAGAGCACAGCCAGTGGTACTCAGTTCAGCCTTTCTGGTCTTCTGTCCTGAATTCTTTCCCTTTTTCTACATTCACGCTTGCCATGTTTCTTCTTGGCTGAGCTGAGTCATGACTGAGGATTGAGGTAAGGGCCTATATCAGGGATGGGGTGGCATGAAGGGGCAGCAGCACCTTTTGGAACAGAGGCCGTCGGAGCTGAATGCCCACATCCTGGTCACTCTCCATGTAGAGAAGGTTGAAGGTCTCCTTGCATCCCAGAGGCCCAGCTCCCCCTGGGAAACTCTTACAATCCCGCACAGTGAACTGCAGCTCTACATGGACATGCGAAGCTTCCTCCCCTCGGTAGATCCAATTGGAGCGAAGCCAGTGGTTAGTGTCTCCACTTTCCTGTACTGGGCAGTCCTGATACATGTACAGGGGTGTCCCATTCAGCATTTGTTGCCCTTCACTCCACTGCAAGAAAAGAATCAGACTCAGTGACCAGAGCTGATGAAGAGGGAGTTGGAGCCGGAATTCCCAGGTTAATGTGACCTGTCCTGCCCCACTGCCCTGCCTCCCAGCCCCAGGAGAGTAGGTTAAGTATTTCAAGCTGGGGGGGTTATTTGGGCTTGGGGCAGATAAGGTTAACAACCCTTTTACATCCTAGCCACCTCTGGTTGGTCCCTTAATTTCATCTGCTTCAATAAAAGAGTATGGACAGGAATTTTGACCTATTTAATCAGCAAAACTGTCAGATATCCCCAAGGGCAAAGCCCATTCAAAAATCCATCTGCCTGTTTGTTCATAGCCTTATTTTTCAAATAGCAAAGCCCCTCTGCCCTTGGAGGACAGGAACAAGCACAGAACTCTCTACATGGGGATCTCACCCTCTCCAATATTCCTTCTAGTTAGAGCCATCACTGAAATCTCAACAGTGAACTGGACTCCCAGGCACCATCCAGGCTGTCCCTTGACCTTTCTTTAACATTGAAAGGATTTTTAAACCTAGTAATCATAATGGCTGGCACTACATAACTCCCCGCAGGCCACTGATACAAGGCCAGTATAGAGTAGCTTGCCCAGTATCTGAGGGACTTACTTGGGTATTAAGAGGCAGGGTTGGAATATGAAGCCAGGCACTTCAGGTCCAGAACTTACGTTCTTAATCTTCACATCTCTGCTTATTCTAGCAGGTTAGGGATTGACGTACAAAGGTGAGGTCTCCCCAATCCTTCCACCTTTATTCTGAGAGGGAGCCATTCTTAAGGGTTTGAAACAAAGCTTTCTAGATCACTTTCAAAAGCTCTTGAGGAACTGTCCAAATGGTTCTGTGTTTTTAGAATAAATGTCATACAAGGGTTGTTCTGTGATTTCCTTTGTTGTAAGAAATAACACTGTGGAATCATGCCTATAGAATATACATACAGACCTGTCTCTTGTTGCAATATAAATACAGCACCCCATCATATAGGTGCACCATAATCGTCTAATCATTCACCTATTGTTGGATAATTAGTTTCTATTTATTTATTATTTTAGGGAAGTAGACTGATGAATGTAATATTTCTATTGAATTGAGTGAATCAATAGATAGACCACAAATTTTATAAGATGTTGCTAAATTGGCCTCCAAAGACTTTATCAGTTTACATTTCTACAAAAAGTGCAAGAGAATTCATTTTCTAAAAAGTTCCTCAGAAGGGGATACTAATGTTCTTTTTATCTTTTGCCAATCCTATGGCCAAAGCAGCTTAGCCTTTCCAGTCTCATTTCTTTGAAGGGGGAGAGTGCATGTTTCTCTTTTGTTCATTGGCTACTTATATTTTTATTAAACTCTGCTATTATTCACTTGTGGGAGCTTTTTAAAAAATGCAGTATAGACACTAATTATTTGCTTGGTATGTATGTTTCAAATATTCTCAGCCATACCACATTTTTGCTAATGGCACTATTTATGTGAAAACATATTTCCCATCTTCACAAAATAATATCATGCATTTTGGGCTGTGTATTATGCCTGAGATCATACATTTCTTTTTGTCTTTTGTCTTGAAAATTTTGTAGGTTTGGTTTTTTTTGTTTAAACTTCAATCTCACCAGAAGTGATTTTTTTTTTATATCTGCTCAGAGAAGATGGAGAGATGTTTTCCCTTGCACTCTGTTATAGAAATTACAGACATTCAGTTGTCAGTATGGTGACAAATCAATACTTTTGGGGATCAGTGTACACCCCAAAATATGTTTATTTGGCCATTGAGATGATTACTTGAAAAAAAAAAACTATAAATACAGAGTTAGCTCATACAAGCTGCCCTTTGGTAAAAGACATTTATGTCTTTGGAGGGGATTGACATTGTGAGCTATCAGGAAGTACCAGGAAGAAGGCTGCTCAGAGAACACTTCTTTTACCCCAGAGACTTTCAAATGGAGACAGCAGGGCAGCTTTTGTTCACTTCACACTTGGGCCAGTCACCACCTCCCCACCCCCACTCCTTTCCGAAGCTCAGGATGATACTCAAGCTTCAACCCTCTGAACTTTGCTGGAACTTCATCCTGTGTGAATGAAGGTAATTAAAACAGTGTTTCTCCCGTTAGTTTATCATCCTTTGTCACTTTCACAGGCTCACTTAGGGAGAGGGTAGGAAGTTTTTCTGTCCCCAGCAACACTTTGCACACTGACTTGAAATTCCATGGTCATCCATGTGAAAATATCACACATGTGGATTTGTGTTTGGACTTTCCATTTGCATTGGCCCATTATTCTTGTTTTTATTATTATTCCAGGTTTTAATTACTGTTGAGGTTCTGATTATCTGTTGGTGGGACAGATATCGTACTTCATCAGCAACATTCTTTCTCTTAAATATTTGCTCGGCCAGATATAGTTAAGAAAGAAGCACGGGGTGCTCACTTTGGCAGCACATATACTAAAATTGGAAGGACACAGAGAAGATTAGCATAGCCCCTGTGCGAGAAAGAAAGAAGCATACAAATTTCACAAACCATTTCACTGATATTTTGGATGCCATCCCATTATTTGATGGAGAAGAGACTGAAGCCCTAAAAATGATCATCCTGAAATTTTTATTCCACTCCAGTGAGCGGGCCCTCATGAAAAAAAAAAAAAAAAAGACTAATTAAGAATTGGTAGGCTGGGGCCATCTTGAAGCACACAATTCTGCATTATGTCATAGAGTTCAAAGATCAAGAGGGGTGTCCAAAAGCCACACACCTGGGAAGAAAGGGTACCTGGAGTTACTGTGGGGAAGCTCTGCTGAGGAGCCAAAGAAAAAGGCATAGGGCACAGGCAGGTGGACAGGGTGGTCATGGTAATGTGCGGCAGACAGAAGCCAGACTGCCAAAGCTGCAGCTGGAGCCTAGGGAAACAGATGTTCCCAGCTGTAACTGCCTCTTCCAATTCCAGCAGTGACAGATGGGGGACAACTATCATCCAGGGCCAGCGCTGAGGATCCTTTCATTTGACACTCAGGAGTTGCGGGTTGTTACATGTGTGTATTCTGGGAGCTTGGCTCTGTGGACTTAACTGGTTTCAGAAAGAGGGGAGGGGACAAGGAAGAGAGCCGGATGGGCGCACAGCTGCTGGCAGTGTACTGCCCTCCTAGCACTGGACCATGAAAGGGGCCTCGCTTCCACTGGGCCTCAATTAGGGAAGACTTATTTGGGTGGGGCTGGTGGAGCCATAAGGAAAGGCCAGTGGGAGCCAGCAGATGGTCCTGCTGCCTTCCTTGTGGGTGATTAGCTGGTTTATGAGATGAGGCACCTATTAGAGTTGGCCTAATCCAGGATTTTCCAAACGGCCCCTCCTGGAGGATACATTATGGTTTAGTCTATTAACTCTAATTATAGGCCACTCTGTGCAAGAGCTCAAAGGGGAGCCTCGACCCTCCAGTCCAAGGGAGAAAGAAAGCAATAACTCATCCCAGAAGCAGCTGCAGCACATGCCTTAGGTACTGGAGTAAGGAAAGGAAATCCAGAGAATAGGTTCAGAACCAGTAAGTAAGTCTCCAACCCCAGAGGTATTGCCATGTGGCACTAAGTAATAATAGTCTCCAACCCCAGAGGTATTGTCATGTGGCTCTAAGGCCAGCTCTACTGGGTTCCAGCAAGGGTATCTCTGGACTTTAGGCTTGAATACATTTTTTTTTGTGACACATTAATAATCCACCTCTGCTCACTGGTCTCAGGGACACCTAAGGTGGGAAGGGACCTGGAGATGGTTTTTTCTTTCTCAAACAGCTGGAACACCTGGTGTTTGTGGAGCCTGCCTGGGAGGGAGAGGGAACAAGTGTTCAGGGGCCTTGGAGGGGAGCAGCTTTTAAGTTTGAGGGAGTCAAAAGACCTTTAAAGACTTTGATGAAAGTTTTGGCTCTCCTCTTCAGAAAAAAAAAAAAATCCATACATCATTTACACTTTTATGGAGCTCTCTAATGTTCTGAAACCCATCCACATAACTCCACTGCAGTGAATAGAGCTGAGACTTCGATGCATTCCAGGTCTCTCTCTCCTCTCATCCAGCTGACTTAATTCGGCTTGACTTAGCATAGGCATGCTCTCCCTAGGGGATGTGAACTCAATTCCACCCCCCTCCACTATGGTAGGAGGGTGAGGCATTGGAGATAGTCCCAGTGGAGTGAAGTTTGACACCCCCAAACCCCCAAGTACCATTCAAGAGGCTCTGACTCAGCTTCCCCTCCCCCACCAGAGGAGACACTTCCAGTTTTTCCTGCTCTTTTCTGTTCCTCCACCCACCTCTCCACCCCATTTCCCACTGGCCTTCAGACTTGAACTTTCCCAGGTCCTTCAGACACTTACCCCGTCCTCCGGGGGATCCAGAAGCCAGCCCAACTCTCCTTGTGCCTTGCTTGTGTCCATCAAAGTGACTGAATGGGGAGAAAACAACCAGGGTGTCACCTAAGGGGGAGGAGGTGCCCTTCTTCCAACATTGGGTATTCTGGGACTCCCGGCCCGAGGCTGCCACATTTTCTAATAGTGTGACATCCTGAGGCAGCGGGAGCAAAGGGGTCCAGGATTGAGGACTGAAGCGCTCCAAGGATTACAGTGGATTCCTTCGGAGTGTGATGGGAGCAAGGAAGAGTGGGGCGAGGGTGGGGGGCTGTCCTGAACCAGTCAGGACAGCAAGCGTTGGAAGAGCAACCTCAGACACTGCACCAGCGGGGTCGAGGAGGACTGGAGTACCCCTCTGCTGCAGGGATGCCATGGGTGGACGTCAGGGAAGATGAGCCTTTGCAGTCCTGAGTGGGACCCTGGCAGGGGACTCCTGGTGGAGTTTGACTTTTGCTGTCAACGGCCAGCTTTGGTAGGTGAGAGTATAGGAGGAGGGGCGCTAGGCGCAGCTCCGATTTTGGGAAGTGGGAGGGGCACAGTCAGAGAGGGTTTGCAAACCTTTACGTGTCAGGTTGGACCCCTACGCCTGGGAGCCCCCGAGTCCTAACCCTTCCACCAGTGGCGGTCTGTCTGTGGGATGATTAGGCTGGCAGAAGGAGGCTTTCCACCTCGGACTTCGGAGTGCTGGCAAACTCAGGGGTGGGCCCATGGAGGGTCCCATGATGCTGCAGTGGGGAGTACAGCTTCCTGGCTGTGGTCAGGAACTCCTTCTCCACCCACAAAACAGTACTGGTCCGCAGAGGGTAGGGGTGACTGAGCCCGTGGGCAGGAGTCTGGGGTTAAAGGCCAAAGACTGCCCTGGCCAATCGATCTCCCCGCTACTGGGGCGAAGCCAGGGAGAAGGAGTGGGGCGCGGAGAGGAGGGCCTCCTCAGGAATGCCGGCTCTTGCAGGCTGCTGCCCGCCGGCCCGGAAAGGGAGAGGGAGGGGGTCGGTACCTTCCTCGGCGCGCGCCCCCGGGGGCAGCGGGGCGCAGAGCAGCAGCAGCAGCAGCGCGAGCCCCAGGGCCCAGCGCCGCTCCATGGCGCCGGCCGGGACCTGGGACCTCGGCCCCGACGGCTGGGCCAGGTCGCGAGGGACTGGGCGAGCCAAGCCGGCCAGGCGGGGGCGGGGGGCGGGACCAGCTCGGGGGCGGGGCCTCGACCTCACCTGGCTCACCTTCTTAAAGGGACAGGAGGGCAGGAAGGAAACTTGTTAGACAGGTAATAAACTTTAAGACCTGGAGGCGTCTTGGTCGGAATGAGACTGAGGGCGCCGCCTAGTGGGCGTTGCTAGGGATTGACTAGACATTTCTTAAGTGTATCCCTAAACCCAACCCAGTTTTCATCCAGCCTTCAACCTAATTCGGTTTGACTTGAAAGAGATCTCTGTATTTTATTCTTTTTGTTTTCGGCAGACTCTAGACTTGTCATAGTCACTGGGAAAGTCAGGAGTGGGAAGCACTCCTTCATTCTTTTCGGCTTAGATGACGACCATGCAAATTGGTACAATACTTAGCAAAGGCATGAGGAGTCTTCAGAGGGAAGCTGGCGTGACCAGGGTGTTAGGTGGCAGAGATTGAGAAAGGCTTGCAGGCAGGGAGCCTCAAGGTGCGCTCGGGGAGTGGCACACGGACCAGTTTGACTGCTGGGGTACGACACTTGTCTTGGGAGCAAGAGCGGAAAGACAGGTGTGGAGCAGAGCCAGGAAGGTCTTGGTAAACACGCGGAGGAGTTTGAACCTTACCATGCACCCACAGAGGGGACAGGGGGACCCGGGGAGCATTCCCAGTATAGTTTTGGAGAAGAAAGGAGCTTGCTGCTTATCTTAGCCTTAGTGGTGGCAGCTCTGGACTCTCCTGTTCTTTTGAGACTGCCTCCCATCCTACTTAATAGATGTCTGTTCCGCCTTCATTATGTATGTATGCGCTTTAAGCTCAGAGACAGTAACCCAGTCCTTTTGCTAAACAAACTACTTGTCTGAAGAGGAATAGGGGTAGGGAGAGCAGAAGTCAGCCCACAGCTGGCTAAAAGGAAAGCAGAACTGAACCCCACAGAGGTTGACAGAATGAGCTCTGCAGCCACCCAACGCCCCACTCTTCTTCATTCCTTCCTGTCTTCATCCCATTAACATGACTCACACATCATTTTTCTATCATTTAAATTGTTGCATATTTTGGTCATTGTACAGGAGGGGAAGTGGTAGGTTATAGATAACCTATTTAACTTTTAGAGCTAATGCCTCTCATTATTTCCCATTTTTAAAAAATACAAGTATTCCTAGTTAAATATGGTCCCCCATCTCTTGGCTTACCCTATAGTCATTAGAAAAATAATGTTCAACAGAAAGAAATGAAATGTGGAGTAGAACTTTCTTTCCCCCTCTCTGCAAAGCCCCAAGCTAACCACTGTCTACTATCTCTTGTGGTTCCTCTCAGAATTCTCTCCCTATCTCCATGCCATTTTATACTTTCCTCCGTCTTTCCCTCCACGCCTCCACACAGACATGCTTTGAAATTGTGGGCAGGGGGTGAGGGACAGAGGACACACACTGCCTTTGCACCAGGGATCTCTTTCCCGATGTTCGGCATCTGGGAAGGAGGAGGCTCATGGCTGCTCTTTCCAGGCAGAGCGTTGTGATTTCAGCAGGGAGGAATGGATGAAGGGTGCAAAGCCAGCAGAGTGGGGATGGAGCAGCATTGGACAGTCACTGCTAGGAAACAAGCCAGATGGGTGAGGTAATGCATGTGCTGCTTCATGGAGTTTGTTAAAGTTAGAGGACCCTCGGGACTCGGGGGGATGAGGGAACTGTGCCGTGCAATGAAATACAGAGTGCTGAGCTCTGGAAAGGAACCTTGCTTTTGCTTTAGGGTAAATTTTCTGTCCCAGCGTGCTATTTGTTTGCTGTTGTTTTTTGTTTGTTTGTTTGCTTGTTTTGTTTTTGTCAATTGTGACACAAGCTGTAGTTATCTGGGAACAGGGAAACTCAGTTGAGGGATTGCCTCCATCAGATTGGCCTGTGGGCAAGTCTGTGGAGGTATTGCCTTGATTCATGATTGACGTGGGAGAGATCAGTCCACTGTGGGCGGTGCCATCCCTGGGCAGGTGGTCCTGAGGTGTGTAGGTAAGCCAACTGAGAAAACCTTGGGATGCAAGCCAGTAAGTAATGTTCCTGTATGGCCTCTGCTTCAGTTCCCACCCCAGGTTCCTGGTGGATGATGTCCCTTTATGATGGACTATAAACTGTAAGCTGAAATAAACCCTTTCCTCCCCAAGCTCGTTGCATATGGCACCTGCGTCCTCTACCTTCATTCAAGGTAGTCTCGATGCGACATCTCTTTCTGATGTTTGTTCGGACAAGAGGCACTTTCAATTTTGGACTCTCTCTTTGGCTAGTAGTACGACTGTATCAAGACGTTTACACTCTCTTGGCTTCAGCTTTGCTGAAACAGCATCATATCTGAGGCCATTAGGACTCTGAGTTAGAAAAATTACCCCAGTTCCCTTAGTTGTTCTGTGCATTGGTTTCCTTGCCTGTAAAATGGGATTAATCATGCCCATCTCACAGATCAGGAGTGACAATCAGAAGGGAGAAAGTCCTTCTTTATCTGCTATATTCTGAGCAAATGCTAATTTGCTAGGACAACAGTGGAGTCTGGGGCTTGTGATGCCCCTCACCTTACTCCTGAGCTCAATAACCTCTGTGACTAAGATATCATTCTTTTTTCCTTTTAAAATTACCTTTATTGAGGCATCATAGACATAAAATAAATTGCACCCATTCTGAGTGTACAGTTCAATGGGCTCTGACAAATGCATAGGTCCTCATTACAGCCACCTCAACCCAGACACAAACTGCTCCCATTACTTAGAAGTAGTTCCTCGCCTCTTTGAACAACAGTCCCACTTCTGGCCCCAGGCGTATGTCATCACAGATAAGCATGGCCTTTTCCAGAATTTCATTAGTCCCTGGGGTCTGGCGCTTCCCCTTCAGCAGGATGTTGCAGGATGTCCCTCCCTGTCGCCCATGTGTCAACTGTTGGCACTTGTTGCTAAGCATCACCCTTGGTGTGGATGTCCTAAGACACCACTTAACAATTCCAAGTGAAAACTGAGAACTCTCCCTCTGCTCTGATTCCCTAGCGGCCTGGGCCTCTGATCCTGGGGCCTCCCACACGGACTCTGCTCCTCCCTAGTTAGAAAGAACTGTGTGTCAGCTTCATCCTTACCCTGCAGTTAGGAAAGAGAGCTGCAGTCTTTGTAGCCGGGACTTCCCCCGGACTCTTGCTTGTTCCTGTAGCCTTGAACTTCACACTGCTTTGCTTATATTATCCCTGACTTCTCTCCCGGACAGGTGCCTTTCTGACCCAGGAGACGGTGAAATTACACTCAGCTAAGGTCAAGGCCTTCTGTGTCCATAAAGCTCTGGTTAAAAAGCACCTTAGATCTTTAGAAGGGTAGCCCATAAGGCTACTAGTAACCACTCGGAGACCATCGGTATAAATTAACGTATCAGATCTGGTCCCATGTAGATGGGACTAGAACATCTTTGCTAGTTACATGGGGCCGGCCCACACTTGCAGAAGCGAGATTTAGGAGATTGTGTGGGCTGTGGGAGGGAAATCTAGCTCATAGCTGTGTAGCGTTGGGGTGGACTCTGCACATCTTTGATCATAGCCTGGTTTGGTCCTTCCCTTCTCTTCTCAGCTGTGTGCTTACCTATCTCCCCTCTGATCCTGGTTTACTATCAGGCACAGGGGCGGGGATAATAATAGTTACCGTTTATTACAGCACCTACGCATGCTGCTGGGCACTTTACATATATTATGTCTCTTCTCACACCAACCCTTTGAGCAGTGTATTATTAGTCCATTTTATAGATGGAAAAATCCAAGACACAGACAGTGGAAGTCACTTAAAGTCACTCAGCTGTAGAACCAGGATTGAACTCAGTTCTGTAGGACCCTTTGGCTAGTGCCCCTAACTCACGGTTTTCAGAAGCAAAGATATCACAGTCACCTCATTTTGGCCTCACCCTTCCCACCCCTACACACCCTAAACTAACATGTATCCTGATGTAAAGTACTATCAAATAGAATTTTCTATTCTTGAATTTTATAAAACAGAGTCACCTGAAATGCATTCTTTGGCATTTGAGATCTTTGGTTTACATTACAGATGTGAGCTTTAGTCACATGGTTGTGGGTTGATTTGTTTTCCAAGTGTGTGATTCGCTCTCATTCATCATATGAAGAGCACCTTATTTTAAAGGACCTCTTGATCTATGGTTAATTGTTCTATCCTTGAATTGCTACAATGAGTGACTCCCATGGTTTATCCTGCTAGTCCATGTGCCTTCTAGACAGGCTTAATTCTACTGAAACATACTTCCATTGAGGTTTTGCTAACCTTAACAATCATTGATTGATTAATATATACCAAGGCCGCCTGTGGCCATATTCTTCACCCCAAATGTTCTTCTCTTGATCTATACCCCTTTGCTAGGAGGCAGACACTCAAATTGTCCAGGTACTTGAGTTTTCATATCAAAAAACAAGTCTGTTCTGAGATAGTGACAGGTTGAAGTTTCTCTAAGATCTCTTGGGAGGTTTAATACTCTTAATAGCTTAACATGCTTTTTTAGCCTTGTCTTCCCCATGTACAAAATGAGGGAAGGGAGATGCTATGGTTTGAATGCCCCTCTTCTCCACCCCCACCCCGCCCCAAGCTTCATGCATGGAGCATTTCACCCCCAAATTTGTTTGCAATGATACTTAGAGATGAGGCTTTTGGGAGGCGACTAGGATTAGATGCCATCAGGAGAGTGGGTGGGTCTTCTTGAAGGCTGTAATGGCTCTTCATGAGGAAAAAGCTCAAGTGGTCACCTTGGCTGTGTCTTGTCACGTTGCGATGCAATCAAAAGGCCCGTACCTGATGCCCCTTGGCAAGCTGCTCACTCCATACATGTGACTTCCCCAGCTCCAGACCCTACACCAACTTCTCTGCTTCATCAATCGCCCAGTCTCGGCTATTTTGTTACCGCAACAGCAAAAAGAAGCTACAAAGGGTGGCAACGGTACTGGTCACAGAAAAGGCAAAGCAAATGTGATGAAATGTGGGAATGGAAGTTCCTGCAGTCGCCGTGTGACTTAACGATGCAGGCATTTCGTGTTTCTGTCCAGGTTTATTTGTGGAGGAGGTTTGAGAGAATCGATGGTGAAGTCTGCTGAAAGAAAGGAGGACGCTGATTAAAATTAGTCTCTAAATAGGAGGTTTGGCTGGAGCTCAGCTCTCAAGAAGAGACCAGAGAAAGCTAAAAATAAAAGATCAGCTAAGAGAAATCATTCCATCCACCTCCATTAAGAAGCATTAGGGGACTCAGCACCCTGTTGGCACCTCCGGGATACACTGTGTGTCTCTCTGTTTACATACTCCTTAAGCTCCCTCTATACCTCTGCAGTATCAAAGCTCTCTAAAGCATTCTGCTTTTTCCTACGGGCAAAAAAGGAGTGGAGAATCTGTGAGCCAGTGTTGCTTGTCTAGCTTGGGTTATGTGGAAGAGGAATCTCAGCTTGAAAAATGGCTAGAAGAAGCCACACAAGGGAGGTGAGCTGATTCCAGGGGTGATGGAAGAGAAAAGGGTAGGTTGTGTGGGAATTAGCTTGGAGTTATGCATCACACCCAAGTGTGTATTTAGAGATGAGCCTTTACCTAAATACCTTCTTACCTCCATTCTTATCAGATCTCACAGCAAAGTTTAAAAAAAAAAAAAGCATCGATTCACAACCACTCTAATACCCCAATTCATTTCTGCATCAGTGGACTGTAAAAGTGTACATGTCAGTCATGTGGAGGAGCTGTGATTCAGATTTCTCATGGTCGTATTTGTGGGTCTCGTGAGAACTCTTGCCTCCCTACCCTGCCTTGTTTGCATGGCTGCCTGAGAAGACAGCAATGCCAAGCCGAGGAATTAATGTGTGGTGTTACTAACACCCAGGCAGGTAGGTGGGTGGGAGGAAAAGGAAGAGAGCATACACGTCTTAGGGAACCGAGGCATGTCAAAAATTTAATAAGGGCAGGCCGAGGCAAGTGCCAAATGCAGTCCCCCGGGAACACGGTGAGATCTTGGTCATTGTCAAGAGTTTACTGGTTAGATCTTGGGAGGGGAAAGGCAAACAGCAAACTGATCGTGGTTTAAAGTTGATTTTCAGTTTAGCAAGCGAGGAGAGGACTAAAGTAGACTGCCAACTATGTGTTCCAGGCTAGTACAGTTTAATTCTAGACTGTTTTGCCAGTCTAGGCTAGCGTCTCTAGGGAATTCATTTCTACAGGGAGCCAGGAAGAAGGCTGGCATAAGCCACACTTATTTTAAAAGGTAAAGGTTCCTTTGGCTTTAAAATTGTATTATTATTATTATTTTTTATCTTGTCAAAGAAGTTCTCCCAGCACCTTGAGAGGCAGAGGCAGGTGAATTCCTGAGCTCGAGGCCAGACTGGTCTCCAGAATGAGTTCCAGAACAGCTGGGGCTACACAGAGAAACCCTGACTCAAAAACAATCCCACCCCCCCCCCCCCCCCCCCCCCCCCCCCCCCCCCACCACCAAAAAAAAAAAAAAGTACTTGGTAGTGTGAGATCTCTTATTTGAGCATAGATTGATTTGCTTTCTAATTTTGAGCTGCAGAAGTTTTGTTAAAGAATTCTAACAGATAACTTAAAACTCCATCTTCTATTGCTGTGATATGGCTGAGACAACTTGTAGAAGGATGGGTTTATTCAGGTTTCTGTTTCCAGAGGGTTGGAGTCTATGATGGTGGACCACAGGGAGCAGGGAACAGGCAGCTGGGCCAGCAGCTGGGGGCTCACATCTTGGACACCAAACAGAAAAAACAGAGAGAGCGAACCCAAATTTGTGTGAATCCTTTGAAACCTCGAAGCCTTCCTCCAGCAAGACTGCACCTCCTAATCCTTCCCAAGCAGCCACCCACAGAGGACCAAGTATTCAAATGCCTGAGACTTATGGGGGCTATTTCATTCAAACCACCACAGATTTCTTCTAACTTCATTAGAAAGTTGCTATTATAAGTTACTGTTATATATACTATATATATTATATATTATTATATTATATATTATTATATTATATATTATTATATATTATATACGTCTTATATGCGATTACATATGTATTATATATTGTATACATTCCAAATACTATTATAAAGTTACTACTATAGTGCTATATATTGTATATATTCCAAATGTGTTTGAAAGTTACTATTCTATAGACACACTGGTACATATACATTTGCACATACAGACAATAGCAACCGCTGGCAAGAGACTAATGTACGCCTTTCTAAATCGATCCCTGAGCTTGAGAGCTCCCCCACCCCCAAAACCCGGCCGTACACTCTGAGAGCCACCTAGTGGTCAAGGTTGGTAACTGCATCAGCGCCTTCGAATTCCAGGTATGCCAGCCAGGGAAATTTGTTTACAAATATCATAGAAAAACAGGGGAACACTTTTCAGGGAGATGTGTTGGTGACATGACTATCACATATTGTCATGATTATAAAGATCGGTAGGCTGTGAGGCAGAAAGCTTTCTTGTTTTCTTCATCTCACCAAGAAAGGCCTTCCAACCAGGCCGGGAAGGAAGGGAAGAGTTTGCGATGAGATGGCCTACCTCTTAAAAGGGCGGCTGAAAATGCAACAAAAAGCAGAGAACAAGTGGTCTAGGAAGTGCCTGCTGAGAGAAAAGGACAGCCACTGTTATCTGCCTCCCCGTCCTCCCCCCCCCCCCCCCGTGCGTGTGGGTGTGTGTGTGTGTGTGTGTGTGTGTGTGTGTGTCTGTGTCTGTGTGTCTGTGTGTCTGTGTGTCTCGCACGCGCTCCAATTCTGAGCTGGAGAGAGGGATTTACACACTGAACACCTTATGCTAAAGTTGGCATGTCTTCTGGGCAGGGCACCAGTGAAGAAAAAGGTGGCTGTGTGGTGTTCTTTCTTTTTCTTCCTCTAATCTCCTCCAAACTCACGACTGTTTTTCTTCCTTAGTCATTCCCTCCTCCCCCTTTCTCTCTTCTTCATTTATTTTCTGCCCTCCATGTTTGGAATTCCTATCTCTATATTAGAGTAAAATAAAGGCCCAATACCCCCTGTACTGGGTGTTTAATATACTTAGTTTTTATTGTTTATTTTGAGAGCTACTGAGGTTAATAGAAAGAGTGTAAGACCTTGAGCTAACCTCGCTGGGTCTGAGTGCTTTCTCAGATGGATTCCATAGATTTTCATGATCCTGTTACCTTTGTGGCTAAGGCTGCATTCATATATATGAGGGGCTCTAGTTAGAGTCAGAAAGAGAATGCTGAGGGAGTGCAGGAAGCTAACTTTGGCAGGATAGCTATGAAAAGGCAATTTTTATGTTCACCCTCCAGTGTGACTTCAATGGTGTAGTTTTGGCCCATTCATTCAACAGAAATTTACTAAACTCTTCTGGTAGACTGGACACTGTCCTAAGCATTTTAGACACAACAGCAAATAAGAAAATAGGAACCCCTACTCACCTGGGCTCACTGCTCACCTGTAAGGAGGAGGACAGGGAGACAGGTGGCACCTTGGTAAGCAGCAGAACATAGTTTTCAGTTGGTGAGAAACACTAGGAGAGAATTAAAAGAGGTGAAAGGGAAATTGGATTCTTGGAGGTGGTGTTGATTAATTAGATAAAGTGAGGATTGAACAAAGCGGGAACAAGCTGTATCTGCTGTCAGAGGAAGAGCAATTCCTGAAGGTTAGGCAGGAAGCTAGGACACAGCACAAGGGCGGTGGCCTTAGCAGAACAGGAGAGAAGAAACCTTGAAGCTGGGAGTCAGTGGGGCATGCTGGGACTGGAGACAGGTCACTTGGACACAGACATTGCTTCATGCTTGGCAGGCAAAGCTTGATAAGTACACACTAGGAGAGTAGCATCTGCCCAAGAACTGTTGTGGTGTGGTGGACTGGGCTGAGGTCAGCAAGGAGAAGGGGAGATAAGCCAAATAAAGTGGCCTGGAGCTGGCCTTGGGGACCGGCTTCTGGAGCTTGAAATTCCTTCTCTGTAAATCAGAGCCAGCAATAATTCTGCACATGGAAGCCATTTGCGTAAATAAAGCTGCTATGAACATCTTTGAGCAAGTGTCCTTGTGGTATGATTGAGCATCCTTTGGGTATATGCCCAACAGGGGTATAGCTGGGTCTTGTGGTAGGTTGATTCCCAGTTTTCTGAGAAACTGCCACACTGACTTCCAAAGTGGCTGTACAAGTTGGCACTCCCACCAGCAATGGAGGAGTGTTCCCCCTTGCTCCACGTCCTCTTCAGCATGAGCTGTTGCTTGTGTTTTTATCTTAGCCATTCCAACAGGTGTAAGATGGAATCTCAGAGTAAGAATGGGTGAGATTCTTAATGGACATTTGTGAAGGTTTGCAAGGTGGTATGGATGGGGAGGCTTCTGTCTCCCCACAGAGTTGCTATGCAACTGTGCAGTTCTCCTGGAAGGATGGGATAGAAAGAAGAGTGTGACCTGCAGGAAGGGTAGCCTTTGCTTTCCTCCACTGCTTGTCACCTGGTAGCAGGACAGAGCAAGTAGAAATTTCAGTCAAACTCTGACATGTGTTCCCTCTCCTTTCTTCCTTCCGATGTGTGACATTCCTGCTGGCTGCTCTTTTAGCCTTGCCCTTTGCTCTGTGCTTCTGCCCTGTGATTTGAGTTTTGCTTTGAATCCTCAGTAGTGGCTGCAATGGAAGTAAAGGGTACTGTTGGTGAGCTTCTCTGCATCCTTCTGGTTCTTTCCTTCAGTGCCAGCCTCTCCACTAACCTCAGGTCTAGGCTTCTGCCAAAAGGTTATGTTTGTGCAAATGGGGCTCTTAAGTCTATCCGGTTCTTTACTCATCTTTTATGTCCTCATGGCGATTGAGTTCACCTTCTTTCATTACTTTTCTGGCTTAACATATATCCCACACTGTCTCTGCGCAACTCTGAGAACTGAAAACAACTCAAAACAATAACAAAACCCCTAATGGAAAAATGGCAGCTACCTTGTCATTATCATAACTATTTTAACCTTTGTCACAGTTCTTCACGAAGCATCCAGTTGTAGCAGGCTGATAAGGAGAGCAAGAAAAAGCATAGGTCTTGTACAGGGAGCTCTTTTGGTCCTTGAAGAGTTAAGAGTGTAATACCAAAGTCCGTAGACATTCACATACAATCAAAGCAACCAAATGTCCCAAATATATTGGTCAACCTACTACTTTTTGCCTTTGATCTTCATTCACTGCTAGCTGTGAGCCTGCAGGCAAACCTTTTGAGTTCTCTTGGCTTTGAATAGAAGATCTTACCTGAGTTCAGGGGTAGGACTTCGTGGTGTGCTCTAAAGACCCTTTAACATTAAGATCACTAATTAGAGAATGCCATCTGCTCGGCTCCCAGAAACAAAGTCACTGGTGATCTAACACAATTTCAGAATAATTTCTTTTTCCCGTGGAAGAATTCCAAATTAAGGTCACAAAAAAGAAATGAGCTGCAATGTAGCCTTTATCATACATGTTGCTATGTGGGGAAGTTAGGAATGGAGCTCCCTCTGCACACTGCTGGGAGGTCCTGAGACAGAGCACTGATGCCAGTTCTTCTGCCAGACTCGCTGGAACCACGATTGTCCTGAACATTTTATATTCATTGCAGTGTGATCTTATGTGGACTTATGATTTGCTCATCTGGTGCATAATGAGACTTAATTCAGTAAAGGCCAAGTAACTGGCTCAAGGTTCTGCATCTGTAAACACAAAGGGGACCTTCAAACACAGATAGTCTGAAACTAGAATTCAGAATATCAGTCGCTGCGCTTGGCTCTTGCTTGTGTGTGGACAGCAGGGATCTGATTTATGTGAGTATCTTGGTAGGGGTGACCAGATTCTTTGGGGTCCATGGATTGAGAATATTCACAAAATAATGAAATAGTAAAGAACGTTAGATGTCAGGGAATGAGCATCCAGGTCTGGAGAGAATGAAGGTAGCTAACACGGGCAGCTGGTCTTAACATCAAAGCTGTGGCAGGGTTTGATGCCCATCTAATGTGTGTCTCCTAGGGCTGGAGAGGAGGCTCAGCAGCTAACAGTACTTGTTGCTACTGCTGATAACATGGGTTCTGTTCCCAGGACCCACGTGGTTGCTCACAACCATCCATAGCTCCAGTTCCAAAGCGTCTGACACCCTCTTCTAAATCCCCAGGATATCAAACATGCATATGTACCTTTATATATATATATATATACATACACACATATGTATATATACACATATCATATATATGCATGTAGGTGAAACACTCATATGTAAAAAATAAAATAAATCCAAAAGAGTGAGCAATTGAGGGACTCACACAAGCTCCTATGAGATCCAACTGCAATATGTACATAGTGCTTAGGAGAATTCTGGCTCAGGTGAGCCCAGTGAAAGAGCTATCCACGATCACCTCAGAGCCCACCAAACAGTTGTAGGACATTGTTACTAGAGAATGTTCTGTCACTGTTAAGGAATTAGCTAAGACCACTAATATACTAATATGGGGAAAGCTGTACAAGACTAGTAGTTGAATGAATAAAGCTATTTCAGAAAAAAATCCTACATATACTTGTTTATTAATTATAAAAACACACATACACAAAATATAGGTGTCTGAATCTTAGCAGTCTTAAGGGAACGGAAGAACGAGAAGCATCCCCCCTCAGAAGCTCCAGGGGCTCTTGTCAACGTTAAGGACAACAGAAAAACAAGGACTCACCCTCAGGCAAGGCAGCTTATCCAAATATAGAACACTTACATGTCCCAGTTTGAAAGATGTTTTACACTTAAAAGATCAATTTGTACCCAGCCTGGGGGACAGATGACACATAACAATGGCACTAGACTTCGTGCACCCCGCCAACTCGTTGTGTGGGTCTCTAGTCAGGGTCCTCCCCCTGTGCGCTCGCACGCCTACACACAGCTGCTCAAGCTTCTTCTCCCACAGCTGTTGTGTTCCTGCTGGTGCTGTCCATCTCGGCGGCTGCTTCCTGCCCTTGACCTTGCCTCTCCACCAGCTTCCTGCTGCTCCCAGGAAGGAGAAGGCCCATCTACTGGAAAGATGCCCTCTCTATCAGCTCTGGAGAGCTGATTCTTCAAATGACCACTGAGACCTGTTTTCCCACAGAAGACATGCTTGGATTTCTTTTAAAGATTTTCCATTTAGTTCTCTGTGTCTGTTTATATGTCTGTGCCTGTGTGAGTTTTAATGCATAGAGGTGCCAGCAGAGGTCAAAAGGCAACTGAGCCTCTGGAACTGAAGTGACAGGTGGTTGTGAGCCACTTGATGTGGGCGCTGAGAACTGAACTTGGGTCCTCTGCAAGTGCAGTAAGTGCTCTTAACCTCGGGGTCACCTTCCATTCCCCAGGAGATGCAGTTTATTTTTGTGTGTTTGTGTGTTTGTTTGTTTGTTTTTAGATTTATTCATTTTATTTTGTGTGGACGAGTGTTTGGCCTGCATGCATGTATGTGTACCATATGCACGCTCTACCCAAGCAGTTTAGAAGAAAGCATCAGATCTTCTGGAACTGGAGTTGTGAATGGTTGAGAGTTGCTATGTGGGTGCTAAACCACTAACTAAACCAAACTCCTTTGCAAGAGCAGCTGGTGTTCTTAACCACTGAACCATCTCCTCAGCCCTCATTTGCTCATTTGATGGGGAAGTTGAACTCAACAGAGGCCAAGTAACCATCTCCGGTAACTCTGGACTAGGGTTTCTGCTCTGGTGTGAATATGGACAGAATCCTCCAAAGGCCCACATGTTGAGGACTTGGTCCCAGTGGTGGGGGCTTACTGGAAGGTTTGGAAACTTTAGGAACTGGGCACTGGCAGGAGGTTTTAAATCTATTGCATGTAGTTGTTTGTTTGTTTTTTAACTCTTTGCTTTTTTTTGGGGGGGGGGCAGCCACCCAGCTCCCAAATAATCCCACAGAGGCTTATTCTTACTTTTGAATGCCTGGCCTTAGCTTGGCTTATTTCTAGCCAGCTTTTCTTAACTTATCCCACTACCTTTTGCCATTGGGGTTTTACCTTTTTTCTATTTCTGTCTATCTTTTCTTTCCTTCTTATTCCGAGTCTAGCTGTGTGGCCGGCCCCTGGCCGCCGCCTCTCCTTCTACTTTTCTCACTTCCCCCCTCTGCTCTTTTTCTCCTCCTATTTATCCTCTCTGCCTGGCAGCCCCACCTGTCCCTCTCCTGCCTACCTATTGGCCGTTCAGCTCTTTAGTAGACCATCAGGTGTTTTAGACAAGCAAGGTAACATAGCTTCACAGAGTTAAACAAATGCAACACATCTTGCATCATTAAACAAATATTCTATAGCACAATGAATGTAACACATCTTAAGTTAATATTCCACAACAATACAACAATGGTAGCTGTGTCTTGAAAAGAGATGGCAGGACTCAGTTGTCTGTCCCTTTCTCTTTCTTGAGCATTTCTGTCTTAGAGGCGGAGCTGCTGTTCCGTGCCAGGACTGCTGTTCTCGTGAGGTTAGTCAGGGCCTCCAGCTGTTGGGCTTTGGAACTCCAAGGCTGTGAGCTAAATTAAACTTCTTTCTTTCTTTGTTTCTTTGATTCTCTCTCTCTCTCTCTCTCTCTCTCTCTCTCTCTCTCTCTCTCTCTCCCTCCTTCCCTCCCTCCCTTCCTTTCTTTTTTTCTTTTTTATTTGAATCAAATATATTACTTTATTTGTCATGCAGCCTTCTTCCTAGGAAAATCTTAGAGAATGACCGCTATACACTACTGAAATTAAGTTAATCAATAATACAGTTTGCCTTAAATATGATTAAAAACAAAATAATGTCTTCATTGTAACAGAAATATACGAAGAAATCTATTTATAGTAAACAAATACTCATTCTGATCACTTGGCATGGGCACATACAGCAGGTGGCATAATGGAGCAGACAGTTGCTAGCCCCTAATGTAGGGTTCAGATCCATGTATAGGCAGATAGAAGGTATGTGTGGCTAACTCAATTCTTGACTTTTCTCAGGCGATCAAGAACTCATGGGAGAGATTCAAACCAAACGAGATTTCAATACTTTTGAATTTATTTAGTTGCTCTATTCCTGGAAAAATCATTACATCTTAGAGCAGCGCAAAAATTACTTTGAGTTTATATTTAGTGTAGTTAAATTCTTAGCTCAGATATTTTTCACCCACACAGATGTCTGGTGGGAGACTCGGTGTCATGGTTGGGGGTGGTGGACATTCTTTGTTGTGTGGGACAGACACACCTTGGCCCCAACCAATGAGTGAGTAAGTGCCAGTAGCACCCCACCTCCCCCCAAACTGGTGACAATCAGAAACACCTAGAAACATTTCCTCGGAACATCTAAGGAGGCGGTACTGTCCTCATTTAGAACAAATGCTTTTGTTTATTGTTTTCTTTGCCCTTCAACTTTTGTTTGAAACAAAGCTTCAAGTAGCATCCTTACATGTCAGGAAAATGCTCAGTGAAGAGGTGGCCCATGATATTTGAGCCAAGGGGCCTCATACTTGTGTTAGGGCATGAGGTGTGACTTCTCCAGAGGAATTTTTCTCTCCCTTTCTCCTCTCTGGGTCTGACCTCCAGACCTAGTTTCACTTGGAAAATTCAGAACCCTGGTGTCCTTCTCTTCTCTAGCTTTTTGAATCTATTTTTCTCTGCATGGGGACACGTTCCTGGTTTCTAAGAGCTTACCCTACTCTACCAAGAATGGTCTGCTCAGGCATTCTGACTCACCTCCTATAATTTAATACATGATTTCCATAGAGATGTTTAATCCTCATGGGACACCCCTTTGGTGGGCGTGTGATAACGTGAATAAATCAGGATTGGAATAGGAACAAAATAGGCATAAGCTAATGTTTTTAGCCTGCTTTTGATGAGTGAGGTATCTTGATTGTACATATTGAAGACTGCAAATGGCTGGAGGCATTTCTTGGAGAGACAATACTATGGTTTGGATGTGTGCCAAAGCCCATGTGTAGGAGCCTTAATCCCCAGTGCATTAGCATTGGAAGACAGGACTTTGGAGAGGTGATTAGGTTATGATCAGATTATTGGCATTTTTGTAATAGTGCATTTGCTGTAATGATGTGCTCCATCCCCCTTTGTCCTCTGTTGCCCATCCACTTTCCACCACAGGATGATGCAGTATGAAAACCTCCTTCAGGTGCCAACACTGTTTCCTTGCATTTCCTAATCTCCAGGACTGTTAGACAAACATTTCAGTGATTTATAAATGACCCAGTCTCAGACATCCTGCTGTAGCAGAGCAAAGGGGCTGTGATAAGTGGTGAAGTTGGACTTTTTATCCAGAGAGGCTAATGAAAAGGAAAGAGATCAAGGTTCTTAGACAGTAACCAGGAAAGAGAGAAGAGTCAGAATCCTGGAGTTGCACATGGCAGGAAACTTTGAGGATTAGTCTTGAGCTTTGAATGAGATGCCATGAGATGGGGAGCCTTTTAGCCTCCACAGGTGGTGGAGGAAGCTATTGAGTGTTCTGAAAGGAAGAAGCTGAGCTCCAAATCATTAAAAAGATGTGGTTAAAAGACTGGAGATTTATTTATATATTAAAACATATAGTCCTTTTTGTTTAACCTAAAGAAAGTACATTGGGAGTATGGTGAGATGGCTCACTGGATAAAGGTGCTTGCTGCCAAGCTTAATGACCTGAGTTTAATCCCTGGGACCCATGTGGTGGAAAGAAAGACCTGATTTCCACAAGTTGTCTCTGACTTCCACCCATGTGCCATGGGCACCCTCCATCCCACAAATATACAGACAGACAACATAATTTTTTGTTTGTTTGTTTGTTTTTCAAGACAGTGATTCTCTGTGAAACAGTTCTGGCTGTCCTGGAACTCATTCTGTAGACCAGGCTGGCCTTGAACTCACAGAGATCCACCTGCCTCTGCCTCCTGAGTGCTGGGATTAAAGGCTTGCGCCACCACCATGCAGCTCACAACATAAATTTAAAAAAAATTAACAAAAAAGTTTTTAAAGTACATTGGAATAGGGATGTGGTGGGAGAATTTCCCTCCAGAAAAAAGAAAACTACAGAAAGCATTCTAGGCTTGCATTCTGTTTCTTTTTATGTTAAATTATTTTGCACATATATGAATGTGAACACATGTGTAATCAGAGAACAACTTTTGAAGGGCGTTTTCTCCATCCACCATGTGGGTTTTGGGCATTGAACTCAGGCTTGGAGGTAAATGCCTTTACCTGCTGAGCCATCTTGCCCCACAGCATTCTGTTTCTTGTGTTTTTTATTTACAACATTTGTGTGTGTGTGTGTGTGTGTGTGTGTGTGTGTGTGTGTGTGTTGTGTCTGTCTTGCTAATGACTGGGCTGTAAAGAGCTTAGCCATGCACAAAGCACAAAACTTTATTTATCTATTTGTAATATTTAAGACAGGATCTCACCTTCCTAGTCTTAGGTCTCACTTAAGCTGGTCTACAGCTTTCTATATAGCTGGGGGTGACCTTGAACTTCTGATATTCCTGTTTCCAGTTCCCAAGTGCTGGGATCACAGGTGTGCACTGCCATCCAGATTATTCAGTGCTGGGGATTGATCCTAGCTACATGCAGACCGGGCAAGCATGCTACCAACTGGGTTAAGGCCGGAGCTCCACCCCAAATGTTGATTGCCTGATCATGACCTTGTCTAGTGTTATTATTACAGTGGTTTGAAAAAGAGACATCCTAGATTAGCATGAGAAAGCAACAGATACCAAAAAGAAAAAAAGAAGGCAGGTCCAGACCTGAACTCCATCTTCTTTTACCACAAACCAGCTCTAAGCTAATTTTATTCCGAGTCTGTCAAGATGAGCATTTTCATTTTGCAGCTTTCTTTGGAATGGCATGCTATTTTCTTAGACTGCTTCTAATGTTTGCCTGCTTGGGCGTATTTATTCATTGCCACCTGGTGGTAAATAAGAAATATTATGAGGAACTAGAGAAGCAAGAAGGTGAGAAAACAGTTGTTAGTGACTCAGAATGGCAGTCTTAGTTCAGAACTGTGCAATGTAGTCACTGAAAAACGGCAACAAGATAAAGCCCGTTTGTTCTGACCAGGATAGGCAGTAGGGAATACAGTGAAACCCTGTGGTTTTAGGATGCTCAATTCAGGGCGAATGTCGATTTGCAGAGTCTTCCTTATATTTTTCTAAGAACAAGGTGGAGGCATAGACTTTGTGTCTAATGATAAAAAGCAGAAGTGGACCGTATATGGCATTCCTAAATAAGATTACACAAGGAAAAGATGATTGCAAATGAGCTTTACACAATGCCAGCCATATAGGCTTTCAAAACAGCTTAGTCAATTTGAGATCACGTTTCTTTTCTAGGCTCACTTAATACCTTGTGATTAATTTTTTTTTTTTTGGTTCTATCCTTATTTTTGTTTCCTCGGTGTGATGGGAAGAAGTGAGCTCACCAGCCTTCCCACCTACTTGGGAACACAAAGCTTGTGTACTGTGGGTTCATACTGCACCTATCCAGTGTTGGTGAAGCCGCTGGCTGTCTCTCTCTAAGCTGCCCGGTTTGGCCACACTGGAATCCCTCTTTTCATCTCATGCAGATAAACACAGAGACTGGGATTTTCTGCAAGAATGGTCAGGGAAAGTTGCACGATGGAGACTTTTTTTTTTTTTTAAACAACTCTTCTCCACTGACTTCAAGGGAAATTGTGGGAGTTTCCACATTGTTTGTGAGAAATAGTGGGTGCTTCTTAATTTGCCTCTCTTTTATCCTCTACTTCCCAGCACTACTTCAGAGTGGTATGTAGGTCATCACATTTTGGCCTCACCCCAAGAAGACATTTCATAACCTGCTACCACCAACACTCCCCTCAGACAGACCTGTGCCTGCAGGAAGGGTTGGGATGGTGTGTGGTTGGGGGCTGTTCAGGATGGGAGGAAGGGCAAGGAAGAGGTCACAGGGCAGAAAAAAATCGGGAGAAAATCACAATTTGGAAAATGGAAATTTTGGATTATGATTTTTCTTTGTAAGCAAGATTAAGCCATTTCAGCAAATGTGACTCATACTGATTGCTACCCCCTTTTTCCTCCAAATGATTATGAAAAACATATACTTGGAAGATTTTAATGAAATTATGAGTATTAGATGATTATGACCTTATTCATGGAGGACAGAATCCAAAACTTAATTGAAAGAAGAAAATGAACCCTTACTTATAGGAGGTACCACTATTGGTAAACATCAAGGGAACATAACTTGACTCTTTTCTGTGAGTAGCCCTCACTCCATTGGCTGCTTTTCCTCATTTTTCCCTTGAGAGTTTATCAAAATTACATATGCATCTGTTCCAAGGAGCCAGATATTTGTACCAGATCTATTTTGAAAAAGCAAAAGAAAACAAATAAAACAAACTCTGAGAACACTGATTCTTGCTCCCATCCTCTTGACCTTTCTCCTTTTATGGGAAGCTGTTTTGACCCCTTTTAGCTTGTGTGTGTGTGTGTGTGTGTGTGTGTACATGTGAATGTGTGTAAAGTGGAAGTGTGCATGTGTATGCATGTGGATGTGTGTGTGTACATGTGGATGTGTGTGTACATGTGGATGTTTGTAAAGTGGATGTGTGTGTATACATGTGGATGTGTGTGTGTGTACATGTGGATGTGTGTGTACATGTGGGCATGTGTGTATGTGTACATGTGGATGTGTGTGTGTGTGTGTGTGTCTAAATTATATTACCCATCCTACTTTTGTTTTTTTTAGGTATGAGCATGCTTTCCACTGTGGAAAACGATTCTGGTTCTTCTTCATCTCCAGTCCTGGTGCACCCTTCCAGCATCCCACTCTTCACTGTAGTTCTAACACTTGTTAAATGCATACGCACCGTTTGGCTCTGACAGTGGAAATGCTCTTAAAGCATGTTTTAGATGGAGACGACTTCTCTCTTTCTGTACACAATTTGTTTTCTTTCAGCCTAACAATTGCTTGTGTGTGTGTTTCGCTCTTAAAGCCCGGTCACTGGTGTAAGTCTTTCTCGACAATTTTGGATGCCCCAGTATTCTGGTTAGTTTTTATTATCAGCTTGACACAATAAGAGACACTGGGAGGAGAGTCTCAATTGAGTGATTGCCTGGATCAGATTGGCCTGTGGCCATGTCTGCTGGGAATTGTCTTGGCTGTTGACTGATACGGGAGGTCCTAGGCCACTGTGGGCATTGTCACCTGTGGGCTGGTGGTCCTGGGCTATACAAGAAGAGGGGCTGAGCATGAGCCAGAGGAGAAGCCAGTAAGGAGTGTTTCTCCACGGTGTCATCTTGAGTTCCTGCTCTGACTTCCCTTGACAATGGACTCGAAGTGTGCACAGACACAAACCTTCCCTTCCTGAAGTTGCTTTTGGTTAGAGTGTTTCATCACAGCAACAGAAAGCAAACTAGACTAAGCAGGTACAACAGAATTTTATTTGCCTGGGATTGTCCTCCCAGAACCTCTTGCTTTGCTCCAGCTTGGACTTGTCATGCTCAGTCCCTCCCTCCCTCCCTCCCTCCCTCCCTCCCTCCCTCCCTCTGCACTAACCTCTCTTTCTGCCTCATCCCTGCGGCACCCCTAGTCTCTGCACATCTTGGAGCACGAATTGCTATAACCATGTCTTCCATTGCCCCAGCATATCCTCTAAGATTGGAGAGTATGTTCTGCAGTGGCTCCCTGGACAAGTGGATACAGGATGAACGTCTCCTTGATTTTAATTTTCACATTACCATAAAACATAATGGATTTTTGTCAGAGCATTTTCATACCTAGAATACATATGCCATTATACTTTTTATTCCTCGTCATTTTCCTTCCCTTCTGTCCTTCTCTGTCCCCCTTTTCCTTTTTGCTTTCCTTGTACTTCATCTTTCTCTCTCTCTTCTTCCCCTCCCTCTTTTCTCCCTCAAGACCTCTCTAATCCCCTTCCAGTTTCCTTTCTACTTTCACCTGGATGAGCACGTGTACACACACACACACACACACACACACACACACACACACACACACACACGTGCACACACACATACACGCACACATTAAATCTAGACTCTTTGTATGAGAGAAAGCATGCAGTCCTTGCCTTTCTGAGGCTATTTCACTTAAATGGTCTTCGGTTGCATCCATTTTCCAGAGACTGTCCTGATTTCATTTATCATTACAGATGAGTGATTGCATTTTGTGTATTTACTTTGGAGAAAATAAACATCTTTGAAAATTTGTCTGTAAAGCCTGCAAAGTTGCTTTTGACCTACATGTGGCCACATCCCAGTAAAGCCACTGTCAGTTGAAAATAGTGTTAGTCAAAAGTGCAGTTAATATATCTAACCTCCTGAGTAGCACAGCTTGACAGCTCAGCAAGCAGAAGAGGATTGGATGTACCCTTTGTGACTACATGGTTGTCTAGGACCTGCCCAGCATCTCAACTGTGTATCACTGGCCTGGGAAAAGCTTAAACACAAAACCCAAAGAGTGATTTCAACCAAATTTGCAAAGCTTTTGCATGGGTGTGATGTCAGAAAAAAAAAATGGGTTTGGCCTTGTAAATCAGGAGGAATTTACCCTTGCATTTGAGCATTCAGTTAGGGAGTTCTAGGTTAATGCTAGTTTTCCTTCAGTGAGGGAAACACATTTGTTCCTCTAGTCTCCCTGCTCTAAGTATGTTCCCTTGTTTCAACTCTGACAATGCAGCCCAGAGAGCCTGTTTACCCTCTACAGAGAATACACCTGAGTCTTTTCCTAGGTGAAGGGCAGGTGGTAGTCCCAGTTATGCAAAACAGGGGGAACCTGGGAACCCGAGTCCTTTCCTCTCCACTCACCTCCTTTCTTCCTCCCTTCCTGCAGTGTTGAGACTCAAACCCTGGGCCTTCTGCATGTCAGGCCAAAGCTCTGCTACTGAACCCAGCTCCTGGAATCCTCGTTCTAAACTGACCTTCATTGTCCTCCAGTGGCAGCTGGTGCCATTTCCCCCGAGTACAGGTCGGGCTCATTCTTGACTCTCTCTTCTGCTCATGAAGGATTCAGTTCTCACAGAGAAGCTATGTCTTTGACTGCTTGTCCCTCTACTTTTCAGCTTTCCAAATGAGTTTTGTTTTCCATTCTCTCTGTTATTATGGCCTGATGCCCTAAAATAATTTTTAAAAATCCTTTTGCTGGCATTTTAGAAGAGTTTTGAGAAATGAATGAGACAACAACAACGAAACCCAGGCCCTGTCTGTCCTTGTCCATTTGTTTGAGTTTTGGTCAAGGACAATAGTTTCACATTTGTTTCTTTTTGCAATGGAGTGAAGTCCCGATTTTGAAATCTCCTGGCAAAACTCAGTATAAAAAAATAATTGTCAATCGATCAGCTTTGTTGGATGAGAGCTGGAGGTTTTTCTTTCTCTAGTTCTTCTTAGTGTTGGCCCCTGAGAATGTCCTGGAAACGTGGTCTTCAAACCACTGACTCAGTGGCTTGGACTCTATCATCTCTCCCACAGACATAATACGTTAATGAACTTTATGGCATTAAGGAGGGAGCATTGATTTTATTCCTATAAAGTTCCCTGGTATTGTTCCTGGTTATTCAAATGGTATAAGAAAGTGAGAAAGAGAGCTGGAGAGATGGCTCAGTGGTTACGATCCTGTGCTGCCCTCGCCGAGCACCTGAGTTGTCTTCCCATCGCACATGTTGGGCAGCCTATCATGGTAGTTCTAGGGCATCAGACACCTGTGACCTCTTTAGGCTTTGTACTCACGTAACTAAAGTACACATGATTAAAAACAGCAACAATAAATATTAAAAAAGAAAGTGAGAAGGAAACATTTTAATGATTAAAATAAAAGTGGATGAGGACTCTCCTTGAAGGATACTCTTACTGTTGTGAAAATAAACTGAAAGTCCTGATTTTCAATGGAAAGGAAAATGATGAGAAATTTATTTGGATATTACCAATATTAACTGTGTCTAAATTGTTTTTTTTTTTGTGTGTGCTATGTTACGATTTTTGATACTTAAAAACTGTTTTCTTTTGCTTTTTTAAGATTCATTTTTATAATAAATGTATGTGTCTTTGTATGTGGATGTTAACATGTGTGCTGGTGCTCGCAGAGGCCAGGAGAGACTCTGTATCAGATGCCCTGGAGCTGGAGTTACAGGCAGTTGTGAGCTGCACAGCATGTGGGGATTTGAACTCCAGTCCTCCGCAAGAGCAGGAAGCACTTTAGCGTCTGAATCACTTCTCTGGCCCCATTCTGTTTTTGAGATAGGTTCTCACTGTGTAAGCTGGCACTTAAAATCCTCTTTCCTCTTGAGTGCTGAGGTTAGAGGCCTGTAGCCCCACACTCAGATATGTATTTTGGTGAATGAGGTTATTGGAATTTTCCAAATTTGTTCTCAGAGAGCTAGAATTTTATTTTATAATGGTATGTTATTAGAATCAGTGCTACAATCTTAAATTATTTACCTAAAGAGAATGAGGAGAAGTTGGTAGGGCTGGAAACAGATATTTAGAACATTTTTAAGAAATATAACTCAACTTTATGCATAGTTTGGCCTAAAATGTGTATACCACTTAGACATTAAAACATTATTTCCTTCTCCATCCACCTTTTCCTGGCATCGCTGCCTGCAGAAACCTTGAGATAATACGTAAGTATTTATGCACATACCACAGAGCACCTAAAGTTGCAATGGAGAGTGAGCCAAAGGATTAACAAACCTTGTCAAATGTAACACATTTTTACATATCTCAAAGATGACACAATGCATTACAATGTAATAAGGAAAAAAAGCAAAACAAAATGAAAAATTAATGAACAGAAATGAACAAACAAAGACATTTACTAGTGTAGAGAACTAAAAGGAAGGAAATATGCGTAGCTCTTTGCAGAATTTTCCATTTGGAACCCAAGATCCTGCTGTGACTCATTCGACACTAGTCCTCCCCTAGAGGACTCAAGCATCATCCTGAAAAACAATATTGTGTCACAGAAAAGAATTTACTACCTTCATTCGTAGGCACCAGACACCTTCAGGAAGAGAAACAGGATCTAGAGTGTTATGAGGTGGTTTGATACTTTGATTACTGTTCTGTGTTTGAAGGACTGTGGAAAACAGCTAAAGTGATGGGCCTGCTTGTTCTGTCCTTTGGTGGTAGACTGTGAATGGGACAGGGGACCTCTGAGACCTGTCAGATGAACCACGGCGAGCTAGAACCGGTGACTGAGGGAATCCTCCTCCTTATCTTCTTCTTT
>CABHPP010145367.1:0-41675 GCA_902168425.1 Peromyscus attwateri
AGGGTAGGACAGAGAGCCCAAATGGGACGTGGCAGTCGGGAGGACCCTGGAGAGGGTCTACGGAAGGCTTGGGGTTATTCATGACTGAGACAGTGGGAATCACTACAGGAAAGGAAAACAGGTATGCAGAGGCTGAGAGACGAAGGCTTCTGTGCGCATGCGTGCTGGAGAGGATGACAATGAGCCACTGTGCCTGTTTTCTGCTGTCGCTCTAAAGGGCGACCACCCCTTACAGCTCGACACACTACAAATGGATTCTCTTCTCATACAGTCCCCAAGGTCAGGGGCCTCAGTCAGTCTCGCGGGTGGTCAAAGTGTCAGCAGGCTGGTTCCCAACGGCAGAGCCTTCCGCCTCCGCTCAACCCCGGCACTGCCAGATTTCCTTGGTTCCGCCAGGCTCCTTCTCCACGATGGCATCATCCCACCGTTTGCTTCTGCCCAGCCTCTCCTGGCTCTGACACTCTTATAGATTACATTGGCTCCATGTAGATAATACTTCCCGCTCAATACTCTCCACGAAATCTCCTGTGCCACCTACCTAGTCTCAGATCCTGGAGATTAGGGCATGGATGTTGTTTTTCTGTCGGCTTAGAAGCCGCCCATGAATCTACTGATATTTTAACTGCTGTCTACGCCCCGCGGCCTGGCAGGCAGCACCCAGCAGCTCAGACTGTGGTCTGGCAGGATTTCCAGTCCTGCCACCACCAGCAAATGTAGTTTTTAACTAAACCTCTATAGTTCTATTTACCAATAAAGTCTCAGGAGTCAGATGCTGAGGTGAAAACTTGCAGAGAAGCTGAGAAGCAACCAGCTCACCTTCCTTTTTGGCCAGAGACCCAGCATCTCTCCACACTCGTTCCAAACCAAAAAAGACTTTGAATCTTCAAGTCCTTCTCTACTCCGTCCTGTGCGTCTCTCTATCTGTATTCCTGGCTACTCTGTCCTCTCTACGTCTAATTCCCGTAAACTAGTTGCTGGCTCTGCCCCCTGTTCCACAGTTGATTTTATTAACACAGTCTCGGAGTTTCATGGTGCTATCAAATATCCCGCAACACATGGATATCTTTGGAGAGTCCTTCTCTTGCCTACCTCAACCAGCTTGAAGAATCTCCACTTCTGGCTGCTCTCCCTCATCCCATCCCAGGCTGAATTTGTAAGATTCCCATATATTAAGAACTATGCCTTCTTTGAGTGTTTATTGCGGTAAGTTTGGGGTTAATTTGCTATTAAGAAGAATTTGATGTCCTAAACGTTTCACTCTAGTTCTAGATGTGAATTTATGTGTTTGTCTCCCCAGGGAGACTGAAAATCCCACCAGGACAGAAACCACTCAAATACATCTCCATGCTCCAAGTGCCCAACATGGCATTGGGCATATAGGACAAGCTCATGGGCCTTTCCAAATAAATGAATAAACTCTGGTGGCTTTTAGTAACAAGAGCACATTAAGCAATCTATATATGTGACAAGAAAACTTTTTATAATCCTATTCACTTTTGTTGTTGTTGTTGTTGTTGTTGTTGTTGTTGTTGAGAGAGGGTCTTACCTCATACCCAGGCTAGCCTCATATTCACTGTGTACTCAGGCTACCCTTGAACTCACAGCAATCATTCTGCCTCAATTGCTTGAGTGCTTGGATTGCAGGTATATTCATCAAGTCCTATCTGGCTTCTTGAAAAATACTTAATCAATATGTTATAATGCACATAGGTATCATTTCTAGTCTTCACACCCATCCCCCAGCTGTCCAAAACCAATGGCTAGGCTTCTGTGTGTTACATATGTTTTAATATCCACCAGCTAAACATATTCATGCAAGAGCACTTAGACATGAAAGTCATCAGTGTTTCCACTGTAACCAGAGGCTTTTCTCTGTCTCATCTCATCCCACAGCCACTTCTAAATAATCATTCAGAGGCTTATATTAATTGTAAATGCTTGGCCAATGGCTCAGGCTTGTTACTAGCCAGCTCATACATTTAAATTAATACATTTATATTAATCTATATTTCGCCACATGATGTTGTGGCATTACTTGTTCTCTAGTACATCTTGTTGCTCTGGTAGCTCACTGGAATCTGTTCTGACTCTGCCTTCCTCTTCCCAGAATTCTCCTAGTCTGGCTGTCATGCTAAATCTCTTCCTGCCCAGCCATCAGCCAATAAGCTTTATTATTAACAACGAGCATAATCCACATCATCTCCCCCTTATTGTCTAATTAAAAAGGAAGGTTTTAACTTTAACATAGTAAAATTACATACAACAGGACAGTTATCAAGCAAAAATTATAGTTACAATATTTAGTCTATTTGTATTTAGCAAAATTAAAGAAAATACTCTATCATCTATCCTATCTTTGTAAGTCTAAAGTTTCATATTTATCTTTTATCGTAACTAAGGGAAACTATAATTATAATTATCTAGCCTTCAACTCCCTCAAAGACCCCAGAAGGATGTAATATTATCTGAGTAAACAGGAAGTGCATTGTAAGCAACTTCCAAAGCTCTAGAAATGACAGAGACATCTGGCTGCCTTGACAGTCACCCAGAGTTCTTCTGTAATGTTGGAGCATCCATCTTCAGCCTACAGGCCCAGAATATCTGGCAGACTTTTTGGTGAATCAGGAAATTTACAGGGCTGTCCTGCCTTGTATTCACAAAGTTTAACAATCACTTTCCTCTGTGTCCTGTAGAATATCTGGCAGACTCTTCTATGAAGCAGGAATTTTGAAGGACTTTCCTGACTTGTTTTAGCCAAGATCAAAGTTTTTTTTTCCCCGCATGTCCTGCATGTCCAGTCTGCACAGCATATCGTCAACAGTTTCTTTGCCCAACAGCTAACCTTGCTACAATGAAAGCAAACTCCATAAGGAGTTTCTTCAGTGCCCATCATCTCTGAAGTAAATTAGTGCTGCCAGGAGCAGATGTATCTCATTGTCATGAAAAACCTTAGGTTAATAAAACATTTTAAATGCCATATTCTGTAGATCTTTGAAGTATTTGAAGATCATCTATCTAAAATATATCTCTATGTGATCTTGAAAGCACATCTAATATATCTACAAATTTGATCATAAATGACTATGTTTCTTGATTATCCTATACAGTTTATACTGATAGCTTTCAAAAATTAGAATTTTACCTTATATTTTTAAATGAGCTATATAAACACAATACCTTAAACAAGGGTAGAAATATACATAGAGTATAACAAAATTGACTTTAAATTTGTATCAATAAACTAAAATCCATACTGTAACACGAATCTTAAACAGTCTTATTAAATAAAAAACTCAGGGCCAGGTATTGGGGTGAATGCTGGAAGATCAGAGAGACAGAACAAGCCACAGCCACCTCACCTTGCCAATTCCTCAGCTGATCCTGTTTCCTCAGACTGGAAGCCTCTGAGTCCTCATCTAGAATGAATCTCAGCTGAACTGCTGCTAAAAGCCTAAAAGCTTAACCAGCTCTAGTTCCTAGTCCTCACGCCTTATATACCTTTCTGCTTCCTGCCATCACTTCCTGGGATTAAAGGCATGTGGCACCATGCCTGGATGTTTCCAGTATGGCTTTGAACTCACAGAGATTTAGACAGATCTCTGCCTTTGAAATGCTAGGATTAAAGATGTGTGTGCCACCATTTTCTGGCCTCTATATCTAGTGGCTGTTCTGTTCTCTGACCACAGATAAGTTTATTAGGGTACACAATATTTTGGGGAACACAATATCACCACACCATACCAATGTAAAATACTTTAAGATTAACAGTTGCTTTTTGATTAAAGTAGATTTAATAATCTACACTTTTTTCCCATCATTTCTATATCATATCCCCCTTCCTTCTTTTAGAGAGAAATTGACTATGATCAATAACAATTTGTAACCAAACCCCCAAAACAAAGACAAACATCCATAATCCATTTTTGGGGAATGTGGGCATAGTTTTCTAGGCTACTTCCTGCTGATTGGGGGTGCTGGTAATCTTATGGGGACCCTGAGAAAATTTAGGATTATGGTCAAGTCCTGACTGGAGTTGTCTATGAGGCTGAATCATCTCAGCCAGCAACCTTGAAGCTATTCTGGATGCAGAACTCAGAGGAAACTGCAACAGAGGCACTCTGAAACATTAGATTCTGGGCCATCCACTTTCATTGGAGATTTTTTTCAGGGGGGTCTTCCTCAATTAAATCTGATTTTCCTTAACTCAGAATGAATCCATAGCCCCTCATTTCCTGTGTAAACAAAATCAGAACCTCTTTTCCAAAGTAACATATCGTCTGACTTAAACCTTGGAATCAAGATATTTCCAAAATATATACATGTTGATTTAATCTAGCAGCTTCTACAATCAAATGTCTCATAGCAGTTAAAAATCCCAATGACAACATAATAATATACATAATTCAGACTCTCAGTGTAGTCTCCATTTTTATGTGGCTCATCATAATTTTTTATTATTCTATTTCCTTTTAAGGACTTTATTATTATTTTTAAAATCTATTATTTTATCTCTACCCTTTCTATTCTCTTCTAAGCCAACGCATATTTATTAAACACAGTATGACCTGCTTAGAGGTCTTATTTGTCTGAATCTGTCCTTATTGTTTATCTGTAATCCTTTTCTGACCAGAAACATTTTTAAACTGTTAAGTGGGTGTGGCTAGGATGAAAGTGTCAACTTTGGCTGCTGGCTCCACCCAGCTCAGCTTTCCAACATGGTGGAGGTACCAAGAGTGTCACACTTAACCTCTCCAACTCTGGGAAGCTGTGGGGTCCATGCTGCCACCAAGTAGCATGCAGCCATATTCTAAAGCCCATAGAAAGTGGCTGGGATAAGCCTCTTCACCACAGCCCATGTAAGAGGCTTCAGAACCTGCCACACCGCTTAGCTCATGGCTGGCAGTTGGCTCCTTCTTGTAGGCAGCTGTTGGGAACCTTGTCTCTGTGCTGCTGCTGGCATGAGACTATGAGACTAGGAAGCCCAGTGGGGCTCTGTTTCTGTGCATTTAGAACCTTTTTTAGGCTTTCTCAGGTATTATGTGGATCCATGTCCCACACTGGGTGCCATATGTAACCAGAGGCTTTCCTCTGTCTCGTCCCATCCCACAGCTGCTTTGAAATAATCATTCAGAGGCTTATATTAATTGTAAATGCTTGGCATATGGCTCAGGCTTGTTACTAACTAGCTCTTACATTTAAATTAACACATTTATATTAATCTATATTTCACCACATGGCTTTGTGGCATTACCTGTTCTCTAGTACATCTTATTGCTCTGGCAGCTCACTGGCATCTGTTCTGACTCTTCCTTCCTCTCCTCAAAATTCTCCTAGTCTGCCTCTCATGCTAAATCTCTTCCTGCCCAGCAATCAGCCAATCAACTTTATTATTAACAATGAGAGAGGGTTTTCCCTCATACCCAGGCTAGCCTTATAGTCACTGTATATTCAGGCTGGCCTTGAACTCACAGCAATCCTTCTTCCTCAGTTGCTTGTGTGCTTGGATTGCAGGCATATTCATCAAGCCCTATCTGCTTCTTGAAAAATACTAAATCAATATGTTATAATGCACATAGGTATCATTTCTAGTCTTCACACCCATCCCCCAGCTGTCCAAAACCAATGGCTAGGCTTCTGTGTGTTACACATGTTTTAATATCCACCAGCTAAACATATTCATGCAAGAGCACTTAGATATGAAAATTGTCAGTGTTTCTACCAAGACTAAATTTAGGAGCTTAGATTGGGTCATGTCTTCAGGGAATTTGCCCAAGTTATAAAGGAAACTATCAGCCATCTCTGGGTCAAACAACAATTAGAGAATGAAAAAAACATGAGTGATTGGATAAAGCCCCAAATCCCTCCAAAGCAGCCTGGCAAAGTAATAATACTGTGAACAAAAATCAACTGTGTGGGACTGGGGATTAGCTCTGCTGCTGGAGTGTTTGCCTAGCATACTTGAAGCCCTGGGTTCAATTCTCAGTACTAGGTGGGAAAGTGGAAGTGGTAGTTAACACCCGGAATCCTGGCACTTGGGAGGTGAAGCCAGGAGGATGAGGATTTGAAAGTCATACTCAGCTACATAGTGAGTTCAAGGCCAGCCTAGGCTAATGAGACTGTGCTTCAAAAACAAAACAAAAATCAACTGTAGACATTATAATATCCTCTTGTAAAAATTACCATAAAGAATAGACAACAACAGAGAGACCTGTAGCTACAGTTATAGATGATAGGAAATTATATTCTGGGTCACTGAGTCCATTATAAATCTTTTGTAAATCAAATCATCAAAGTACAGGGTTTTTTTTGTTTGTTTGTTTCCATCAGACCACTCATCTTCAGCCATGTGGTCCTACTTCTGTGGGACACTCTGGAGATTACATAGACCAACATCAGAGACCCATCCCACGGTAGGTGTGGCTCAGTGGTGGAGCACTTGCCTAACATGTATGAGGTCTTGGGATCTGTCTCCAGCACCACAAATAACCCAACCAAATAACTGATCAGCTCCTGAACTGAATAAATGCCAGGAGATTTTTGTTACCAAAATTATTGAGACTCTACCCTAACTTACAAATCCTAGTCCTTGCCAAACTGTGCTACCTAAGTATGACTAGGAATATCTATTTTCCATCACATTGTAAGGAAATAATCCTGGTGTTGGTTGTTTTGCTTGTTGCTGTCACAAAATACCTGACAGAAGCATCTTCAGGAAGGAAGGGTTTACTTTGGCTCACAGCTGGAAGGCAGAGTTCAGCATGAACAAGGAAGCCATAGTAGCAGCAGCTTGAGATGGCCAGCTACAGGTCACACTGGCTCCACAGTCAATAAATGAAGAGAGACGAAGGCTGGGTCTCATCTTGCTTTCTCCTTTCTATTCGATCCAGGTCCCCAGCCCATGGAATGGCAACACCCACATTTTCCCCACCTCAACCCAGTCTAGAAGACATCTCACAGACATGCCCAGAGGCTGTCTCATGGATGATTCTAGACCCTGACAAGTTGACAGTAAATATTAAAGACCACACTTCTCACACTATAAATGTGTGTGCAAGAATCCCATGGATTGGAGAGATGAGTTAGTGAGTGAAGCCACTTGCTGCTAAACCTAATAACTTGAGTTGGATCTGCAGACCCACGTGACAGGAGAGAACCAACTCCTGCAAACTGTCCTCTGACCTCCACATGCACACTGCCATGGAACATTCACGCATGCATGTGTACACACACACACACACACACATAAATATAATTTTTAAAATGATGACAGGCCCACCTTTTGCCAACAATTTCTACAGATTTATCTTCTAAATGTAGGCCTTGTATAAGGACTAAACACATTTTAGGCATCTGAGGAGCACTGGTGACTGGTATTTTGGTTATCGCTTCAAGAAAATCTAATTCTTCTACCAATCACTCATCAGTCTTTGATTGCAAAGACAAAAGTCATCCAAAAACCAAGTCATGCTGCGTTCGATACAGATACGGGCACTAGTGCTTGGGGAGCATTATCTTGCCTTTACAATCAGAATCAGTCTAGGTACATGTCCTGGAGAAATGCATGCACGGGCCTCAGCAGTCCTCTCCAAGTGTTCACTGGAATGGGGCTGCCAACAACAGAAGTGAATGAGGTCGTCTTCCATTTATGTTTGTGCAAAACGAGACTCCAGGGCTTCTGAGCTGCTGGCTGGACTCTAGCTTTGATCCAGGGGCTGGCTAGACCCGTGTCTTAGCTGCTTGGAAATGCTCTGAGCTGTGATTTGTGTACATTTGCATACATATGCTACCCTTCTATATATAATAAGGTTAGAAAAATGAAAGAGCAAGAGATTTTTGTCCAACTCTCATAGATTTTTATTTTATTTTATTTTATTTTTTTTACTTGTGACATTAGAGATGGAGCCCAGGGCCTTACACATCCTAGACAATTGAGGATCCCCAGCCTTTTGCCGTGGATTTAACCTTACTGCTCGATCGAATGGACTCCCTCAGCCTCACAGCACTAATGTGGTGATATATTATATATCAAATAAAGCTTGCCTGAGGATCAGGCGACAGAGCCAGCCACTAGATTAAACATAGAGGCCAGGCAGTGGTGGCATACACCTTTAATCCTAGCACTCAGGAGGCAGAGATCCATCTGGATCTCTGTGAGTTCAAAGCCACCCTGGACTACTTGAGATTGACTCAGTCTAGGAGAGAAACAGAGCCAGGCAGTGGTGGCACACACCTTTAATCCCAGTACTTGGGAGTCACATGCTTTTAATCCCAGCACTTGAGATCTCATGCCTTTGCTACCAGTATTTGGGAAGCACACACGCCATTCATCCCAGCACTAGGAAGGAAGTGAAATGGCTGAGCAGAGAAAGGTATATAAGGTGTGAGGAGACAAGAATTAAGCCACTTTTGGCTGAGGACTCAGAGGCTTGCAGTCTGAGGAATTGTGGAGATAGGATCTCACTTTCCATTCGGCCTGAGGATTCAGTAGTGGGGAGAAGTTTCTCTAGTGACTTGTTCCTTTGTCTCTCTGATCTTTCAACAATTACTCCAGGTTTCTTATTATAAGACCATTTAGGATTCAAGCAACACACTAACTTCTCATAAGTGCACCCCAGAAACGCAAATTCTCAGGTCCCACCCCTAAACTGAATCAGAATCTGCATTTTTAAACAAGATCCCCAACTTATTTTGATTTTCAAATTCAAATTTAACTGGTATACAGACATGTTAAGAATTGTAAGTAGTTATGAATGAGCCACATAATATTTTTAACAGAAGTTAGCTTTTTTATTGTAAGCTAGGGATTTTACTGCAAGCTAGGGATATGGTAATGCTTCTATAGGTCTTCAATTCCTTCTGGTTTTTGTTTGTTTGTTTGTTTGTTTGTTTGTTTGTTTGTGGCTGAACTGATGGAGACAGCAGAAATGATGATGCAGGTCCTAGCTCACCAGCCACTGTTTTCGTGCAGGAATCACTCTACCAGAAGCCCACAGCCTACTTCTGCATCTTGGTTTTGCCGTGGAAATCAATGTACTGAAATCAGTGCTGGCTGATTTCAATTTTGTCATCATTTTCCAGAGGGAGGCACCATACAGCAGGCCCCCTATTTGCCAACAATCTGGCCTTCTTGGTTCATTCGGTCATACCACTGTGACCTAGACCAGAGCCCAAAGAACTCATGTCATGTCCTGATACATGCACATCACCATGTGATGACTGAACTGGGTTGAACATCCACCCTGGGTGATCTGAGTGCACAGTGAACTCTGAGACGCCCTGGTCTATAACACAAACTTGTACACGGAGAAGTACAAGATGAGAAGAGTGAGCGGAACGGCCGGATGGAGGAAAGGTAAGGACATCACGCTAACCTCAAGAGGCTCCTCTCCCCAGACCAGACCAGCCTCCGTCCTCCCCCGGGTTGCTCTCAAGCTCGGCAATTCAGAGATTTGAGCACCTCAGCAACCTTCCTTACTTATGGTTTAGCATCTTAGGCAAGAGCGGTAACTGATTAAAACCCATTCAGAAGAGGCCTGAAGTTCGGGCTAGAAAGTGCTAGTGTGAGCCGGCATTCATTTGAAAAGATAAATGGTCCCTATAGCTGGGGACAAGGAAAACTGGGCCAAACACAAGGAGAACATGCCAGAGGAGGGCTCCGCAAATAATTAGCAGCTAATTTTAGCCCATCAGCTTACCTATTTTTTTTTTCATTATTCGGTGAAACTGTTTCAAAGTTGTAAAATACGATCCTGCCAGAAGAGCGGCCCCAAATGATAGTTGAGATCCAGCGACGCCGTCTCAGCTGATAGACACCCGAAACAGGGCAGCGTTCCAAGTGCACAGACAGGCTGCTGCCTCTTCCTTCTCTGTCCATCCTGCCATCCCTGCTGTGTTTGCTCTTTTATTCTAAAGAGGATGATAAGAAAACAAACTCCTGGTGCACACACATCTAAGCCCCGTGGAGAGATGATTTCTTGTATCTCAATGCTGTACTACTCTTTCGTTTGCAGTAAACTGTTTTCATGAGAGTGCTGTGTTGCTAATTCTTTTTGCCTCTGCCTCACTCTGACCCAGGAAACACTTTCTCCCGCATTCCTGGCTCTCCAGCTTCATGCCATCCTGCCTCTGTATTTCTGATCCCTACGGCTTCCCCTGTGCACTGGTCTCTGCCGAAGCTAAAAGCAGGTTCTGTTATTAATGAACACTTAACTGGTATTTCAAAGTCATATTGGGGTCCATTCCTAACATCCAAATGGATCACATTCTGTCCCTGCAAATGGGTGCCCTTTCCAAATCTGGTAATTTTGAGATCTCTGTCAGAGTTAGTGATAAAATACATTCGACCAGCATGTCCTGAGATTAGTTAATAAAGAGCTAGAAGACAGCCTTATCATTACCAATGGTTCGGCTCCTGGTCTTAGGTCCCCTGTGACATAGAGTCAACCATCCTATTCATATTCCCTTAGGTTACTTCACCCCACTGTCTGCCACCACCTCTCACCACCATAGATCCTGCCCCTTTAGTGCAAGAGGAAATAGCATTGGTCTGGCATAATCCTCTTTTTACCGAGCCATGCCTTGGCATTCAGAATGTAAGGAAATAGGACCAGTTTCTCTGCCCGCTGGCCAAGGCACTCTGCAGAGAGCCCAGTGTGGTTTCTGAGTGGCATTCAGTAAGTAGAACAGAGAACAGGCTGGGTCACCCGATGCCCAGAAACATACACGGGTGAAGATAGGTGTTAGTAAAATTGGCGAGAATGATTCAAGATTCTGAGGTCACAGGGGACCGAGAACTGCAGATTAGATGGACAGGCAGCCACCATAGATAAAATCTGACCTTTTCCCACAATTCCACTCAGCATTTTTCTCCAGCAGCCAGAGAGGGAAGTGCACCCTCCACCCCTTTAAGCCTAACCAGCAAGGCAGACAATTGTCTGCAACAGGAGAGCTCCCTGTGGCTCCACATGTTTAAATGATACCGTCAACATGCACGGGCAGCCCATTGGTGCTAAGTCTACTCAGTTTTAACTTGTCCTGATAATTTATTTATTTATTTATTTTTTTAATTTTATTTTATTTTCTTTTTTTCTTTTTTTTTTTTTTTACTTTTATTGATTCTTTGTGGATTTCACATCATACATTCCAATCCCACTTATCTCCCTGTCCCAATGTGACCATCCCCCCTCCCCCCAAAACAAAACAAAATTTAAAAGAAAAACCAAAAACCAAACAAACAAACAAACAAAGAAATGCGAAGAAACACATTCTGGAAGCTGCGGTGTGACAGTGAGTCCCACAGTTTACCCATTAGTCCATCCATTTTTTTTTAAGTAGTCTGATTGTTCTTTATTTTATATCTAGAATCCACTTATGAGTGATAATTTATTTTTTGAGTTAAACGCCTACCACTTCCATGGGGCTCCCTGGGAACCTATTTTCATTCCTTGGAACCATGATCTTTCAAGAAGTAAGCTTCATTCTTCCCTCTCTGGTTCTGACTTGACCGTGACATACTCATTGTTTGTTCAAGGTCAAATATCTCCTGTTTGCATGTTGAGCTCCTTTGTCTCCCTGTAAGCAGCCAGACGTCGGGGACTCTGTATTCTTTCCTTAGTACGAGTATTCCTCATCCTGTGGCAAAGGGAAATTTTTCTGGCAAATGTCAACACTAGAAAATAAAGAAGACAAAGCTGGGTGTGGTGGGGCTAGAGAGGCTGAGGCAGGGGAATGGGAATCTAATTGTTGCCTGGAGGCCCAACTTCAGGATTTAGAAATTCATTCTTCATTACATTTGGTGGACAAAAAAATTGCTGTGGAAAGTAGAGCAGGTGTTAGTGGGGGACGCTTGCCCTCATTGTTAGGTCTGAGCAGCAAGAGCCCCGCTCTTTCCCCACCTGGTCACAGCTGTGACAGCCTGACTGTTGGGACTTCTTCTGGCACCTTCCCAAGGGCTTCTAAACTATTCCCAGAGGTCCTAACCCTTGCTCCTTGACAATTGCCTGGGAATCAAGGTCTCTAATGGAGAAGGTTCTTCCAAGACCAGATGTCTCCCTCTCTTCCGTAAGTCCAACACATAAGTTCTCCGAACCTCAGCTCCACTGATTCAGAGGTGTTCCCATGCTCCCCGAAGACCCCTCAACTTGCCCTGTGTCTGGAGGTTCCTTTTCTCTGCCTTCTCTAGAACTCACCTTCCCAAAGCAGCTCGGATGACACAGACTCACTTTATAGGCAGACTGGCTGGTATGGATCTGCTTTTCATACTCAGCCTCACAATCACTTCGGGATACAAATCAGTCCTAACAGCTGATTGTTGGTCACTCCATAAAGGGAAGATTTAGTACCACAAAGGACCGCTGGATCCTGCTATGTCTGGTCATATATTTGTCCTCAGTGGAATCAACTTAATACAATTCAGAGTCACCTAGAAAGAGTTAGTCTCAATTGAGGAATTGCCTCTATCAGAACAAACTGTGGGCCTGTTTTTGAAGAATTGTTATAATTGGTAATTAATGTGGGAGGGCCCAGACCACTGTGGGCAGCACCATCCCTAGGCAAGTGGGCTTGGCCTATATAAGAAAGGCAGCTAAGTAAGTCACAGAGAGAAAGCCAGTAAGCAGCATTTCTCCATGGTCATTGCTTCAGTTCCTGTCTCTAGGTTCCTGCTTGAGTTCCTGCCCTGACTTCACTCATGGAAGGAAAAGCCAAATAAACCCTTTCTTCCTGCCAGTTGCTTTAGATCAGTGTTTTTCTTTTTTGTTTGTTTTTTTCAATATCAACAAAAAGCAAATTAGAACACCTACCATGTACTAAGCATAGAAGAAACTAAAGTATTGTTTTTCTAAGAATTCTAGAATCATAGAGTCAAACAAATAATAGTAACTATGCTTAGAAACCAGGGAAAAGCAAGGGTCATAAAATACAAAGGTATTTATTTTTTGAGACACAGTCTCACGTAGACCATGTCAGCCTGATGCTTGCTGCACGGATGAAGACTGATCTTGAACTCTGTATCCTCCTGCACGCCCCTCCTGAGTGCTGGGATTGTGGGTGTGCACCATCATCCCCACTGTTGCAAAGGGTATTTTGGAACCTCAAAAAAGAGATGTCTTACCCAGCCTTGAAGTTATCCAGGGAAAACTTCTGGATAAGTCTGGAGTAAGCCCCAAAGTGTTACTTGGTGCAAGGCAAATCTAGAATTAAGAGAGTGAGGAAAAAACAAGTTACAGCTCAGAAAATCAATTTATAGACTCAGTGTGGTGGCTTATATTTGTAATCCCAGCACCCAGAAGACTGAGGCAGGAGGATTGTTATGAGTTCCAGACCAGCTTGAGCTGTGGAGTAAGAGCCTGTCTTAGAACAAAAATGATAGTTCCATAAAGGCTCAGCCCCCATATGGAAAAAGTTGATATCATATCCTTGGCCAAATCCATCTAGCCAGCGAGCCTTTGTGCTGCGAGTGTAATCTGATGGTGTGAAATGCTGGTCTGTGGCAGTTGCTGTGTCCTGGGGAGGAGAGCATAGTTTGAGGCTCTAGGTTTATTTTCTCCCATCCTGGCTCATTAAAATTTTTTCATAACAAATCTTCAGAGGATCCAGTAAACCCGAGTCTCAGTTGTTGCTAAGAAATGTCATCTCAAGTCATAAAAATGGAACACAGACATAAGGATGGATTGCATGTGACCCAGCAGGCGGAATGGTACCCAGAACCCTTTGTCTAAACGTTCCTTACAGAGAAGCAACAACTGCCCATGTCTATGTGCAAACAAGCCACAGTCCTGATCTACTTAGGTCTGCTGCTTCCTACAAATAGAAACAAAAAAAAAAGGGGGGGGGGGGGGAAGCTTCTGGTCTAAATGAGATCAATCCACCTGACCCACAAAAAAAAAAAAAGCCAATTAATTTACAATAAGACAATTAAGGAAATTCCCATGGAATAAGTGAACTTGGGCTCTTAACTCATTCTAGGTAAAAACCTGGAGGTAAAATTGGTTTTAGGAAGAAACATAAATATTTCTGTGTCTATTTGGGTTTCTTACTTTCTCTTTTTTAATGATTTATTTATTATTTCATGTGCATTGGTTTTTTTTTTTCCTGCATGTTTTGCCTGCATATGTCAGTATGTGGGTGTCAGATCCCCCTTGAGTTATAGACAGTTGTGAGCTGCCATATGGGATGCTGGGAATTGAACCCTGGTCCTCTGGAAGAGCAGCCAGTGCTCTTAACCACTAAGCCATCTCTCCAGCCTGGGTTTCTTACTTTCATAAAAAGGGTCCCAGGCATTTTCTTAATAAATAAATATTTTAAAAAAGCACAGTAATGGTGTCTTACATTTTGTATCCTGAAGATGTAACTCCTAGAAAATAGAAAAAAGTGGGCCAAGCGCAGTGGCACACACCTGTAACTCAGGAGGCAGAGGCTCCAAGTTCGGGGCCAGCCTGGGCTACATAGTGAGTTTCAGGGCCACACAGTGAGGCCCTGTCAAACAAAAGGAGTTTGTGAAGTAGCTCAGCAGCTACAGAGGCTTGCTGCCAAGTCTGAGGACCTGAGTCTGATCCCCAGGATCCACGCTGTGGAAGGGGAGAACCGACTCCTGAAAGGTGACTCTCCTATCTGGATGTGCACTATGGCACCCAAATGGCCGCCCCCACTCCTGCATAAACACACACAACTACATAAATAAATAAGTGCAATTTAAACTCGCTTTTAATATTTAGAAAAAAGAATAAATGTTTATTGAATGAATTTCAAAACCCCATATTTGGAAAGAGGGAGGTTAATCACCCAGTCTGTGTTTGCCCCGGGTAGTGACTCACTTACTCCTGGCCTCGTTCCAACCGTCTTCACCCAGAATGTTAAGAATAAGCCCTAAGTCCTGCTCAGAATGTCAACACTTCCAATCGTATTTGTTTTCTGGGTAGGGTCTGTTTGTTTACTTCTCTCTCAGGGTCGTGCTGTTCTGCTTGTCTGTCCTTCAACCTGTTTGTCCATATAGATGGAAAGCTTGGAAAGCTGAGGCAGAGCGCGAGGGACACCGGCTTTAAGACTTCCTGGCACTCAAGTGGGAGCTTCCAAACAATGGTTTGCACGGAGGCTTTGGGAGATGGGAATGACTGACACCAGTCTGTATGAACTGAAGAACAAGAAACGGCCTCTCTCCAGACGAATACTGAATGACATCAGTGTGTGTGTGTGTGTGTGTGTGTGTGTGTGTGTGTGTGTGTGTGTTTACACACACAGCACCATCATTTAAGAAAACAGTCTTCACTGCTTTGAAAATCTTTCTCTGTACTGGGGCTGGGGGCTATGGTGGGGACTGGGCAGAGTGGGGGAATGTGGAAGGGAAGGGGGTGGTCCCTAGTGCTCTCTACTCAATTTCTCCATTTTACACATTCCAGCATTACCTGCCTAGAGAGCATTCTTCCCCTAGTCAATTAACATTAAGATAATCCCCCACAGACATGCCCAGAAGCCCATCTCTCAGGTGAGTATAGATTCTGTGAAACTGACAATTAACTTTAACCATCACACACTGCATTGTTGCTTTGTCCTAAAGCCAAGGCACTGTTATGTATTTCCAGCATAAATGACCACCCTATACATACTTCCACAAACCTCCCAGGCCTTGGACACAGGTGAGAACATCTGGAGAATCTTCAGTTTGGTTGGGCTTCAATCTTGTATAAAGATGGATGCAGAAAGCCAGGCAGTGGTGGCGCATGCCTTTAATCCCAGCACTCGGGAGGCAGAGACAGGCGGATCTCTGTGAGTTCGAGGCCAGCCTGGTATACAGGGTGAGTTCCAGGACAGGCTATCAAGCTCCAGAGAAACCTTGTCTTGAAAAACCAAAACATAACAAAACAAAGGAAAACAAAAACAAAAAAACATGGATGCAGAGCAGGGAGGTTTACTGTACATCACAGGTTAAACCTACTGTCCCCAAGGATCCCCAAAGATTGATCCAGGCACCTGGGGCTCAAGAAGAACAGCAGCTGCTTGTCAGCTCAGAAGTTCCAGGTGCACTGATGCTTGCCCAACCATTTGATATTTTTAAATTATTTTATTTGTATGCCTGTGGCCACTGAGCCATCTCACGGACCCCAGTCATTTGATTTTACAGGTGAAGAGATTACAATTAGAAGTGATTTGGCCAAGGTCACAGAGCAAAAACTATGACTGAGCCTCAGTTAGAGCATTTTCACTTTATCCCCTAAGGATATTACATGAATGCTATAAATGACTAATCTTGAATGGAGTTTTATAAATATATATAAGCAAATAGGTCACGTCGACCTTCAGAAAGCATATGAAAGCTGTGTTGCCGTGTGCCATCTCATGTGGCTTATTCCCACACAAGTGGCTACACAAGACAAAAAAAAATGTCTGCTTTGGTAGTATCTGATTCCAGGATGTATACAATTAAGGCAATTTATTTATAAGGGCCAGTCCATCATATATAGAGGGATTTGCAGAGAGAAGGCAGCTAGAAAAGCAGTCAAGAAATGAGCTATCTCCTTTTCCAGCTGCATCCAGCACATGGACAGTTACTTTCTGTGTTATTCCGCTTTCCGTTACTGTAGCAAGACACCTGAGACAGTCAGCTTAAAAACAGGAAATGGTTTTTTGTGTCTCACAGCTTGGAGGTGTCAGCTGGCCGTCAGCTGGCCCCATTGCTTTTGGGCCTGTGGGGAGGCAGCACATCACCAGGACAGCCCAGGCTGGAATGAGTTGCTGTCTCCACAGCAACTAGGAAAGGGAAGCAAGAGATGGAGGAGAGAGTGGGTATCAATATCCCCCCAAGAGCACTCTACTCGTGACCTAACTTCCTCTACTAAGTCCTCTTAAAGGTCCTGTTACTATTCAAGAGTGCCAAGTTGGAAACGAAGCCTTCAACACAGGGGCCTCTGAAGGGCATTCCAGACTCCCCACTCAGATTGCAGACTCCCAGCTCTAGCACCTTCCTTTCCTTTCACCTGGCTCCCCTTTGCTGTTGAGATGAAGTTGAAAGTTCTTCATATAGTATATCAGTTCTTTTTCTGTTACTATAATGAAGTAGCTGAAGCTTGGTAATATAGAGAAAAGAAGCCTTTTTAGCCCAATATTTTTGAGTCTGAGTATCAAAACGACATTATACCAGCTCTCACAATAATCACCCCAATTCCAACCTATCACCTCATAACACATGTCATCACGATGGGAGCACACGTGGGCAGGAGCAATCACAGGTGGGACAGGAAGCCAGAGCATGAAGAAAGACCTTCTTCTCAGAACTGACTTCTGAGGGTAGTGTCCTCAACAAACTCCCACCAACTTCCCCGTCAGGGGCCCCACCAGCTCTCAACAGTGCCACGTTGGAGACCAAGCTTCCAACACAGGAACCTGTGGGAGACACACTCAAGCCACGTTCAAACTGTAGCACAAGGCACACAAGGTCCTTCAGCCTAGCTTGGCCTATGATTCTGCCAAATCTCTCGCCTTCTCCCTTGCTGACCAGTGAATGCTGTGCCGAGTGGATCTCCCCGTACTCTGAATGCCGTAGGCTCTCCTACAGCGCTGGGCCTTCCCATCCACAGTTCCTGGGCCTGGAATTCTCCACTGCAACCCTCCAGACTGCTCTCACTCCTCTTTTGTTCTCTGACAAACTCTTACTTAGTCAAGATAGCTCTAAGGAAGCACCATTTCCTCCAGAGGTGCCGGGCATGGTGACTCGGTTTGCCCGCCTGGATCAAACAAATCTCTGCTGGAATTTCAATTTATCTATATGTGTGTTTGAATTCATTTAGTTGTGGATTAAGGGACCAAGGATAGCCTTGGGTTTTAGTGCTCTTGATAACTGCAACAGGCAGTCATCATCAAGGGCTGGAGAAGCACAATGCGGAAGCCAATGTCTCCAATTACAAATCTTTAAAACCACATTTGTTGAGATATAATTTAACTACCATACAAATCACCCACTTGAAGTATACAATTAGGCCAGGTGTGGTGGTTCATGCCTTTAATCCCAGCACTTGAAGGCAGAGGCAGGTGGGTCTCTTAGTTCAAGGCTAGCCTGGTCGACAGAGTGAGTACCAGGACAGCCAGAGCTACACAGAGATTGCCCATTTGAACATTGCATCAAGATGGAATCATATCATATATAACCTTTCATGCTTGGTGTCTTTCACTTAACATAACTTTTTAAAGCTTATGCATGTATAACACTGTCAAAATTCCATTTGTGTGTGTGTGTGTGTGTGTGTGTGTGTGTGTGTGTGTATTTGTTTTCACTTTCAGGGGTAGGTAGGATTGTATGGGTGGAATTGATGGACCATGTAGAAACTACGTGTTCCAACTTTTGGAGAGTTGTTGGGCCATTATCCAAAGCAACAGTGACGTTTTTCATTCCCACCGGCGGTACAGGAGGGTTCAATTTCTCTGCATCCCCACTGACTCCTGTGATTGTCCCTCTCAGTCACCTTCGCCATCCTGTTGAGTGTGACACGGTATCTGATTATGAATCTTCTCTGCCACTCTCTGTGATTAATAATTCTAAGCACATTTCCATGCTCTTCGTGGTGACTTATTTTCTTTGGAGAGAAATCTCAAATTATTTGCCCATTTTCAAAGTGGGTTATTCATCTTTTTATTGTTGTAAGAATTCTTTTTATGTTTCAGATATATCTCTTGCCAGATGTGTGGTTTGTAAACGTTGGTCTCTAATTCCATGGGTTCTCTCTTTACTTCTCTAACATTGTTCTTGGAAGCACAAAAGTTGTTTTGCTTTTCAAGTCCAATTTAATCCAAAAATCAGACAGCCCTTTGTAGCCCAGAATGAGGAGTTTAGATTTTATTCTAAACTGATCATTTTTAATTTATTAATTTTCCACTTTTCCTGTGTGTTTTATTTTTATGATGCTTGTGCCATGCTGCCATATTAAGAAACTCTTGCCTAGCACAAGATGACAGAAATTTCATACCAGATCTTTTCCCAGGAGTTGGGTACGGACAGCACCCCTCCCCACCCCCATTTGGACCTGTAATGAATCTTGAGTTAATATTAGGGAATGAATGTCTCGAAGTCAAGGTTCAGCTTGAGCTTTGCCTGTAAATATCTATTTACTCTCTCTCCACTCTTGGCTCCCTTCAAGAATCAACTGACCTTAAAAATGAAGGCTGGTGGAGTCACTTTTGTTTTTCTATTTGAGCTCTGGTTCTGCAAATGCAATTTAAGGCAATAAAATCTGGTGCTCAAAGAGCCCTTTAAATTACAGTAAACTCAGGGTCCTAAGGCTTGGAGGACACAGATGATGGGTTCCACTGTTGAAGGCTCTCTCTCCATTCCTCATTAGATAAAAGAATCACAAGCCACCTGTTCTTTGGAATAGGCTGTGCCTGAGGTGTAATCCTAATTAGTCTTAATCAATAAAAACCCAGAGTCATATATCCAGGTGAAAGCTGAAAGATCAGAGAAGCAGAGCAGCAGCTACTAGAAACTTCTTACCCGTATGAAATCTCAGACCGAATGGGGAGATCCTTTCTCTACAAATCCTCAGACTGAATGGGGGTGGATCCTGTCCCTGACTAAATGCGTGCACCACCACTGCCTGGCTCTGTTTCTCTTTTAGACTGGGTCAATCTTGTGTAGACCAGGGTGGCCTTGAACTCCTGATCTCCCTGCTTCCTCCTCCCAAGGGCTGGGATTAAAGATGTGTGTCACCATTGTCTGGCTCTGTTTCTTTTTTAGACTGGGTCAATCTTGTGTAGCCCAACTGTCTCTCAACCTTATATACTTTACACCTCTTTTGTGAGTTTCTTTTCTGAATCTGGTAACAAGGAAAACTATAACCATAACCATCTGGTCTTCAATTCCATCCAAGACCTGAGAAGGATATAATATTACCTGAGTAAACAGAAAGTGTAGAGCAAATAACTTCTAAAAATAAGAAATGATAGAAATAGCTGGTTGCCTGGACAGTCACCCAAGGTTCCTCTGCAATGTTGGGGCATCCATCTTGGGCCCACAGGCCTAGCATATCTGACATCTATGAAGCAGGATTTTTGAAGGACTGTCACACCTTGTCTTGGCAAAGCTCTGCAGTCACTATCTTTTCTGTCCTGCTTGTCCAATTTGGACAGCATACTGTCAGCAGTTGAGGAAAGGGCAGTTTCTTGCCTAGTGGCTAACTTTTGCCACAAAGAAAGTAAACTCCATATGGAGTTTCTTTGATGCCCATCATCTTCTCTGAAGTAGATTGGTGCTGCCAGGAGCAGACATGTCTCATTGTAATTAAAAAAACAAAACAACAACAACAAAACAACAAAAAACCTTTATGTTGTTAAAATATCTTAAATGCCATATTCTGTAATCTCTGAAGTGTTTGAAGACCACTTGTCTATCTAAAATATATCTCTGTTTGACATTGAAACATACCTAACATGATTACAAGTTTGATTGTAATAGTTGACTAACTACTGACCTGCATTTCTTTATTATCCTATTTAGTTTATAATAATAACTTTCAAGGACTAGAAATTTACATTACATTGTTGAATGAGCTGTATAGGTACAATACTTTGAACAAGAGTAGAAAGGTATGTACAGTATGTTCTAACCAAAATAACCTTAAATTTGTATCAATATACAAAATCCCTATCAATGTAAAATATTTAAACCTAGTAGTTTTTTTTTTGTTTAAGAGTAGATTCAATAATCTACCTTTTATGCTATTTCTATATCCTCCTTTTTTCTTTTTAGACTGAGATTCCTGAATCTAATCTCCTTTGTTCAGCTTTTTTCCTGACCATTACCAAGAACAACTTGTAACCAACTACCCTAAATGATGAAAAATATCCATAACCCACTGAAAGACCAAACACCGCCTACCCAACCTCCTGGGAATGTAGGCATAGTGTTCTTAAAATTACTTCCTGTTGTCTGGGGGTGATGGCATATTTAAAGGACCTGAAAAAAATGGGATAATTGTCAAATCCTGGGAGAGCTAGCTATATCATTTGTTGTCCAGTTTTGTGTAATGGGAAAGTCCAGGGCTTGTCTCAAGTCCTGGCTAGAGTAGTCTGTGAGACCGGAACATCTCAGACAGCCATCTTGAAATTGTCCTGAGCAGTTTGTAGTCCAAAGCTGATCTTTGTTTGTGGTGTTTGTCAGCTTAGTGGCATTGTCATAGTCCAGGTAGAATCATCATTGTGGTGTTCCATCATCTTTTTGGAGACTACAGAGATCATATTAAGCCAGATTATTCCTTTTTGTGGTAATTTTTTCCAGGTAGCTTTCCCTTCTTCTTTGGATGCTTATTTGTCCAAAGGTCTTTAAATTCCTCAAGATGGTTGTTTTTATTTTTCTGGAAAGACAAAAACAAAACTCTCCCCAACCCTAACTTTGGGGAGTTTCCCTTATGGCAAGTTATATCTGATCAAATGAAAAGCATTTGTTAGTTTTATAGATTAGTTTAGATTGAGTGGTCATGCTGTTTGATGAACTATGACCTCTTCTAATCAAGAGGTTTCTCTTGTTCAAGTCTAATCTTTAATTTTGATTTATGATTTCTCCTGAAATTTTTGTTTTATCTTTTAAAGCTGTTCTATCATCCAGAGCAGTTGGTTTTTTACAATAGGCGTTAGGTCCTTTAATTGCTCTGGGGAGGAGTTTCCCCTATGGTGACAGGGAATGACTGAACCAAGTTTGACATGGGGGCCTGTGAGAGACCCTCCAAGGCATTTCCCAATGGCAAAGGGTTACCCTGTCTCTCCCTTGTTGATCTGCATTCATTGGTCCAATGTCTGCTTTGCCACACCTTCTGCATACTCCAGAAGGGAAGGGCTTTATGCTTGAATTATTCCTAGAAAAAACATTGTTTCTAGGAATGCCCTGTTTACTGTCCCTTTTTAGGTGATCTTATTTGCAACAATCACAACACTTGACATTTTGATGTTTCTTCAAACTTCTAGAAATCACCTCTCCTATCCAAGCATCACTATGGTCATGAGATTCAATATTGACTGTATCTGAGATCCATTCCTCTATAGGTGCTGAACTTGCCTTTAAAGGCCTAATTACCCTTTTGCATTGTAAATTAGCATTTTCAAAAGCTAAAGATTCAATTATTATTTGTCTAGCTTCTGAATTTGTTATCATTTTATTTACAGCTGAAGTCAATCTTTGTAAAAAAAAAAATTAGCTAAGATTTCTTTTGGGCCTGGTATAACTTTAGTAAATAACTCAGTTCTCTTTCTGACTTCTTCAATTATGTCCCAAGCATTCAAAGCTGCTGCACAGCATAGAGCCAGGGTATGGTCATCATATAAAGACTATATTTGCACATCAGCATAATCACCCTCTCCAAGAAGTTAGTCTTGGGAGATTTCAATACCTCTAGCCCTACTTCATTGTTCAATGGTCCTAGTCTTATTTTTCCATGAAGTCCTCCACTGTAATTGAGGACCAGGTTCCAATACTGCTGTAACCAAGTCTCTCCAGTCTTGTGGGATAATTCTTTTAATAGTTGACCATGAATTTAACATCTGCTTCACAAAAGGCAAATGCATACCATATGAGACTATTGTTTCCTTAAATCTCCTCAAATCTAACATTTCCACAGGAATCCAGTCAGCTCTTACATAGCCTTGAGAATACTTGTCATTTGGTAATTGTTCCCATAAGGAGACTAGAAAAATTAAAGTTGGTTCTTTGATAATCTTGGGCTGTTCCTCTCTAATTTTATAATGTAATGATGATGTTAGTTCTCCTTTAAATTCCTTTGTCTGGGTCTTAAGATCTCTATGATCTATTTTAATAAGTTTTTCTAAGGTCTGTTTCTGTAGGATGTTCTATATGTTAAATGTGTTGCTCTGATTGGTTAATAAATAAAACACTGATTGGCCAGTAGCCAGGCAGGAAGTATAGGTGGGACAAGGAGAGAGGAGAATGCTGGGATGTAGATGTAACCGACCGCCTTATTAAATAAGAAACACAGAGCCAATGTAAAGGTGAAAGCCCAAGAGGTCAGAGCCGAAGCTTACCCGCTTTCCGCTAGCTAGCTTCTTCCCCCAAGAGAGCTCTCCAAAAAGGGGCTACTTCCTGTGCGTCTGATTTATAAAGAGTTCTGGTTCTTCCTTCTCATTGGTTATAAACACAACTACGTGGCTGTCTCGTCACTGCCTCTCTGTCCAGACCTCCCACGTTTTCTATGGTTGGTATTGAGATCAAGGGCGTGTGTCTCCAATGCTAGCTGTATCCTTGAACACACAGAGATCCACCTAGCTCTGCTTACCAAGTGCTGGGATTAAAGGTGTGCACCACCACCGCCCTGGCTTTCGCTATGGCTTGCTAATAGCTCTGACCCCTAAGCAACTTTATTTATTAACATACAAATAAAATCACATTTCAGTACAAATAGAATACCACTATACTGGGAAGTGGAAGGCTGAGTTGAGAGATACTGCCAGCTGCTGCCATGAAAAGCGAGATGTAAAGTACTGGTAAGCCACGAGCTACATGGCAAGGTATAGATTAATAGAAATGGGTTAATTTAAGATACAAGAAGCCTGCCACAGCCATACAGTTTATAAGTAATAGAAGTCTCTGTGTGTTTACTCGGTTGGGTCTGAGCAGCTGCGGGACTGGCAGATGAGAGAGATTTGTCCTGACTGTGGGCCAGGCAGGACTGGAGAAAACTCCAGCTACAGTCTGTATCTTGGCACTCGTATCAACCAACTTTTTTAGGGATAAACCAAGAATTACCAAACTGATAATAAGAATTATCAAAATGACATATTAACATTATGTCAATCCCAGTTAAGTTGATCATCCCTTCATTTAATTGCTCCATTTTTAAACCATGCATTGTGTAATCATACAGAGACCTAACTGTCTCCATCATAATAGTGTTTCCCATTTTTTAACTTGGAAAAAAAAATCCTTTTTTTAAAAAAACTAATTCTCCCCCTTTAAGAATTCCCAATTGTCTCACCAAATCTGCTGCTGCTGCTGGTGATGTGTGAGGCTGACTGCTGCTGTGTAGAACAGTAGAGGCCTGAGTGGGTGTCAAGGCAGCTACCTCGTGTGGCAGCAGCCTAGGAGGGGGTCCAGGGAAAGCCCACAACCCACCAGGAGAGAAGAAGCCAAAGAGCCAGCTGTCTGCACGGGGGGATGTGCGAAAGTGACTAACTCCAGCTACAGAAAGGCTGCAACAGAAAAATCCCAAACTCAATCTGAGGTTTGAGGAAAAAAGAAAAGAAAACCTAGCTGGGCGAGGTGGTGACTCCAGCGGGAGCTGTGTGTTGTGGCTACAAAGCCACAGGCAAGTGGCTTTTTTGTGAATGTGTGCCCCAAAAGTTGGACGCCAGATGAAGCATGATCCTAATTAGTCTTAATCAATAAAAATCTAGCATCAGATATTCAGGTGAAAGCTGAAAGAACAGGAAAGCAGAGCAGCAGCCACTAGAAACTTCTTACCTCTACAAAATCTGAGACCGAATGGGGGGATCCTATCTCTACGGATCCTCAGACTGAGTAGGGGGATCTTGTCTCTATGAATCCTCTGACAGAATGGGCTTAAAAGCGTACTTGTGTAGCCAGGGTTGCCTTGAACTCCTGATCTTCCTGCTTCCTCCTCTCAAGGGCTGGGATTAAAGGTGTGTGTCACCACTGTCTGGCCTCTGTGGTTAACTAGTGGCTAGCTCTGTCGTCTGATCTCCAGGCAAGCTTTATTTGTCATAACACAACATAACATACAACATGTGCCCTTGCTCAGCAGGCTTCCTTTCCAGAGGGTTTCACTAAAACCCTCATTTCTTCTGCTCAGTAGAGAACCTGCAGGTGAGATGGCTGAGCAGTTAAGAGCACTGGCTGCTTTACCAAAGGACCTGGGTTCGATTCCCAGCATCCACATGGCTGCTCATAACCATGGTCGGTAGCTCCAGTTCCAAGGGATCTGATGCCCTCTTCAAATCTCTTCAGGCACTGCCTACATGTGGTGCACAGAGTTGCATGCAGGCACAGCACTCACACATACAAAATAATAAAATTTAAAAAACAAGAAACCCATCTCTATCCAGACCCCAGTCTCTCCTTTATCACATTTGTATTCTACATTTCGCCTTTGAAATTCCTATTCTGAGTTTCTCAGTATATTAGGTGCAGCTTTCAGTAGAGTGTGGGGGGTTTTTTTGTTGTTCTTTTCAACATAATACATATTGAACTTCTACCCTGTGTCTGATCTAGCTATCGGCTCAAGAGATACATCATAAACAAACCAGAAAATGCCTGGCCCTGAAAGAACACACATTTTAGGGTAAATAAGTAGATTTATTTACATGCATATAAGTAAAAAATCAAGCAATTCAATTAACTATTAATTAATCCCAGAAGTAATAAGGATTATAAACCATGAATGGCAACAGGATTGCAAGTGAAAATTAAACCCTCTTTTAGAAAGTGAGGGGCTCTAGCAGGCCCGAGCACGGCAAACACGGCACCAGCAGGTTTTGCCCCTTTCCCCCTTTCCCTCTCCCTTGCTAAAACCGTTAGACTGCATTCCTAAAGCTAGCCCCCAAGGTCCACTCCCTTACTTGGCCACTGACTCATTCCTGAGACAAAACACCAAGATCCAGCAATCCAAATTCATTAGTTAGCTAATACCTCCAATCAGGATTTACCAACTCACTCTAGCATAGACTCCCCCCTTTCTTCTTAAAAACCCCACTCCTGCAAAAACCACCTGCTTGCTGCTTTCTGTCTGCCTTTGCAGCCCCCCCTTCCCCCCCCCACACCACTGCTTGCCCCTCCAGGGCAATAAATCTCCTTTGTGCTGAGAATTTGGTGTCTGGGTGTGTCCTGTATCAACTCCAAGGGGGCCCCCCTTACAGAAAGAATTGCCAATGATAATTTCCATGAGAGGATGGTAAAACATGCACAAGTCCAGGCTGGAGAGATTGCTCAGCGGTTAAGAGCACTTGTTGATGTTGCAGAGGATCCGGGTTTGGTTCCCAGCTATTTGCAAAGGTATAACTCCAGTTCCAGGGGATCAGAACATTCTCCTCTGGTCTCCACGAACACTGCACATACATAGAGCATTCACACGCAAGTGAAACACTCATCTGCATACAATTAAAACAACAACAACAACAACAGTTTTTTGAAAAAATGTGAGCGAGTCTTAAGGGTTGAGGAATGCGCCAAATCTGAGAAAGAATTATGTAGGCAGAGGCTCCAACGGGGGTGTGGGGCACAGTAAGAAAAAAAAGGGGCCGGCCCAGTGTGGTAGGACATGCCCTTAGGAGAGGCAGAGGGGGGTGGATCTCTGTAAGTTCAAGGCCAGTCTGGTCTACAGAGAGAATTTCAGGCGCGCCAGGAGGGGTGTGGTGGGGGAGTGCTAGAGTAGACTGGAGACCGGAAGATGGGTAGAAGATTGGGGAGAGAGGGAGAAAAGCTTTGCAAGATCAGGCAGCACTTTGTAGCCCAGAAGGAAGAGTTCCAGTTTTATTCTAAGGCGAGGGGAAAACCCTTGGAGAATTTAGGCAGGAGTGATGGACGCTATCTGATTTGTACTTTAAAGAACAATTCTGAGGGATAAAAAAAAAAACCTGTGACCTTGAGCTAGGCAGACATTTCTTAGGTACAGCACAAAAGCTTGCTCTGTGTGAGGGAAAAAAAGATCGGAAGTGGGATTTCATATAAATTAAGATGTTTTTGTTTTCAGAGAAACACCATCGAGGATTAAAAGCCAAGCCACAGCTGGTCTGGCCTGTCAGAAGCTGCTGCATCTTAACTACAAGTAAAAGGCTGAGCAAATTGAAAAGATGAAGAACGTGATGCCCTGGAGCAAACCGCTGTCTTCCAGGCTAGAGAGACAGGCAAGATGTAGACTCAAAGAATCATGGCGCAGGAGAGCAGAAATCAGCAGGCAGAAATCACTGCAGCATCGCGGCAGGGTGGGGAACTTGAACCCTAACTGGCAGTACTTGGAGGGTTAGTGTAGATGAATCTGAGTCAAAAACCCCAGGGTTTGCGGGGGTGGGGTGGGGGGGGGGGGGGGATAACTCAGCCAGGAAAGGGTTTGTTGTACAAACAGAAAGAGGAGCCGAGTTCCATTTCTAGAACACAGGTAAAATAACAAACAAACAAGAAAACACCTGGGTGTGGTGACTCACGCGTGTAATCCCAATGCTGGGGACAGGGGAGACTGGTAGATCTCTGGGACTGGTTGCCCACCGACCTAGCCAACTGGCCTTCCAGGCTAGTAAGAGACCCTTTTGAGGATGGGGAGGAAGGGGTAGAATCTAGAAATGACACCTGAGGTTGTCCTCTGCCTTCCAAACACATGCATACATGTGTATTCGTGCACACACACACACACACACACACCAGCACATACAAACTCTAGAGGACCCACTCTGGGCTGGAGGGGGAGGGTATCACATGAATTTCACCTGCTGGAGCCTTAGCTGATTCTTACAGTTAACACTGAAGGAAAATTTCCCCATTCTTCTGGCAGGAGCAGGGGAAGGAACTATTGTGAAATGTAAACGTGTGTCGCATAATAATTGGATTATGTTCTCGGAAGTATGTCATCAGGCCATTCTGTTGTAGGAACATTATGACGTGTACTTTCACGAATTAGATGAGATGGGTCAGTCGTGGGCTCTTGACGCAATCAAGAAATGAGGGAGGCGCTGGGAGACAGTCCCGTCAGTGGGTGCCTGTCACACAAGCATGAGGGGCACCTATGTCACAGCTGAGCGTGGCTGTACATGTCTGTCACCCTAATGCTAGCATGGCAGAGGCTGGCAGACCCCCAGAGCTTGATGACCGAGCAGCCTAGCTAAGCAGTCAGCTCTGGGTTGGCTGAGAGACCCTGACTCAAAAGATAAGGTGGAGAGCAATAGTAGGAGATATTCAACATCAGTCTCTTACCCTTACTTACACACACACACACACACACACACACACACACACACACACACTAAGTAAAAGTAACTTTAGAACGAAGGGAGGGGAGAGGGAAGAGATCAAAAAGCACTTAGACACTTTGCTCAAGAAAGCTTACATGTAGTCCGTAAGCGCACAAGATACTTGATATCGCCAGCCGTCAGAGAAAGGCAAGCTAACAGACCAAGGAGACCACACATCCAGCTCAGGGAACAACAAATGTGGAGGACACTGAGGAGTGGCTGGATCTCTCACACATTGCTGGTGGGGCTGGAAAACGGCAACTACCCTGGTAAACAGTCTGGCAATGCATGACAGCTTGGTGACAGTCCTTCCTGGTCTGTACCTGAAGGAAAATGAAAATTTATGTTCCTTTGCATGTATTTATTATCTATGTTAAGAATTACCAAAGGGTATGGCTGGGGCTGGGGCTCGGTGGTCCCTGGAAGTGGTACATAGAAGTCCTAGGTTCAATCCCCAGCACTGCAAGAGTTAAAAATAAATAAAAATGGGAACCATTTTCTTGCAGTTGCCTTGACAAGAACCATCCAAACCTGCAAACAACCTAAATGTCCTTCTGCAGGCAAATGGATATACAAACTATGGTATGTCTACACCATGGACTACTACTCAGTAACAAAGAGACATAGACTGTGGAAACACTCCAATGCCAATGAATCTCAGAAGCCTTGTACGCAAAAGGACAAGAAAGAACAGCACATGCTGGGTTACTCTGTCATATCACATTCTGGGGAAAGCACTACTTTGAGGATGGAGGGTAGAATAGTATTTGCCTGAGGCTGGAGGTCAGAAGAGGGATTGACTAAAGGATATTGGTGAATATCTTAGAGTGATGGGGCTCTTCCATAGCTTTGTTGTTATAGCGGTTATAGGCCATACAGATTTGCCGAACTTCAGGATCACCAGCCAGGTGAAAGACGATGCTGGTTCCTAACACAAGGCTCACTGAGAGAAGAGCAGGTTTCAGGGGTGTAAACCCAACGGTTCTTTTTCAGACCGTTGACTGTAGAAGCCCAGTAGCGACTTACTTTCTTTTCTGTTGCTGTGATATAATAAACGTTGCCGAGACAAAAGCAACTCGTGGGAGAAAGGGTTTGTTCCGGCTCACAGCTCCAGGTTCCAGTCCATCACGGCAGGGAAAGCCACAGCAGTAGAAGCTTGAGAGCTGGTCATGTTACAGCCACAATCAAGAGCAGGGAACAATAAATTAATGCATGCAGGCTAATGCTCACCTTGCCCTTTCCAATTTACACAGTCCAGAATCTCCTGCATAGGGAATGGTCCTGCCCACAATGGGCAGGTCTTCTTACCTCAATTAGATCCCTCACAGGCATCCCCAGAGGTTATCCTTCAGCTAGACGATCCTCACAGGTATGCCCAGAAGCCTTCTTGGGTGTTCAGTTGACCGTGAATATTAACCATCATAGACACCAAAGGGGGAATTGTATCTATGACCCTAGAGTTCAGGAAAGAAGTCCAAAGCAGAAAAAGAATTTGGGAGTTATAAGCATTTTGATAATATTTTTATGTCATAACCACATCATCAACAATCAGCAGATCAGTGTCACCTGTTACTTCTGTCCTGGGCGGTGGGTGTAGACTAGAGAGTGTGTTTTCTTCATTGGTGTTGATATAAACAGGGATGAGATGGAAGCTATTTGCTCAGGGTGACTATGTATCTAGGCAAAGGCAAACTGCCTACAAACAGAACTGTAGATGTAACCTACCGCCTTATTAAATAAGAAACACAGAGCCAATGTAAAGGTGAAAGCCCAAGAGGTCAGAGCTAGAAGCTTACCCGCTTTCCGCCAGCTAGCTTCTTCCGCCAAGAGAGCTCTCCGAAAAGGGAGTTTCTTCCTGTGCGGTTGATTTATAAGGAGTCCTGTTTCTTCCTTCTCATTGGTTATAAACTAACTACGTGGCTGTCTCGTCACTGCCTCTCTGTCCAGACCTCCCAAGTTTTCTATGGTTGGTATTGAGATCAAGGGCGTGTGTCTCCAATGCTAGCTGTATCCTTGAACACACAGAGATCTACCTAGCTCTGCTTACCAAGTGCTGGGATTAAAGGCGTGCGCCACCACCGCCCTGGCTTTCGCTATGGCTTGCTAATAGCTCTGACCCCTAAGCAACTTTATTTATTAACATACAAATAAAATCACATTTCAGTACAAATAGAATACCACTATACAGAACCTTTACCTGTAACCCACTTATTTTGTGAGCACTGAGTTCAAATCAGGACTAAACGCCTCGAGATTTCGAGCCACTTTGACTACAGAGGAATGTTAGAGTCGATGAATCCTATAAAAATAATTTATTGTCCATCTGCCTGTGTGCATGTAACTCATAAGCATTGCGAGAAAATTGAAAACATATTTTTAATGTATGAAAATTGGCAGAGCAATACATAGTAGGGGAAATAATATACTATATTTTGTGGTGTTGGGAAGTAAGAAAGAAAAAGAAGGCTTAAACAAACCCATCCCACATAAATTAAAAAATTTTTTTAAAGAAAGTCAGTTCTAATTTGTTCTGTTTTTACTTTACAGTCAAAGCGTTTTATTTTTTGTTTTGTCTTGGAATTGGTTCCCTTATATAACACATGTCAAATATCTGGGGAGATGTGGTTAACTGTTGCCAGCTAAAATTCTTGTCCCACAAGAACACTTCCTCCTGGCCCCTTCTTTTCTTTTCATACTTTGGACACCATGAGCTAGTGTTCAGAGCACAGGCCACAGAACAGTTCCACAGAGAGAGCATTTCCAGGGTTGGCCCTCTAACTTTGAAGCTCTTATTAATTTACTGAGTCCTGCCTGAGCTCGTCAGGACCCACTGGGTGGGTCTTGACTGCTCACACAGGGTGCAGTCAGCAGGGACTTGGTCCTAAGGTGGGTTCCTTGAAGAACACAATTTTGCTAACATGTGATTAGGGGAAAGGTAAACCAAAATGCTTTCATAGACTCAGGCAAAACTAATTTCTTCTATTTGATTAACTCATGCACCTACACACACACACACACACACACACACACACACACACACACACACACACACAGATAGCATCCAAAAGCTTGCTTTAACTAGGTGTTGGGGCAAGCCTGTAGTCTCAACACTCAGGAAGCTAAAGCAAGAAGACCACTTGAGCCTAGAAATTTGTGGTCAGCTTGGGCAGCATAGTGACACCCTATCTCCTAAATGGAAAAAAGAAAAAGAAAAAGAAAGAAAAGGAAAACCTCCCTTAAAGAGAAAAGGGGTGGTGCGGCATGCCTTTAGTCCCAGCACTTGGGAGGCTGAGGTGGGTGGATCTCTTTGAGTTCGAGGTCTACATAGAGGGGTCCAGGACAGCCAGAGCTGCTACTTAGTGAGACCCTGGAGAGAGAGAGAGAGAGAGAGAGAGAGAGAGAGAGAGAGAGAGGGAGGGAGAGAGAGAAAGGAAGGAAGAGGAAGGAAGGAAGGAAGAAAAAGAAAGGAAGAGAGAGAAAAAGTTTTAAATAAAATACAGACAAATCCTTATCCTATTTCCACCAAATGTTCTGTTTTAGGCACTTCACAATCTCTCAATTTTCCAGTAAAATCTCTGCAATGAGACTCATAAACTTGGTCACAATAAAAAAATGGATAATGACATATTCTGAAAATTCCTTCGTGAAAACCGTCACTGGGTTACTGACTTTAAATATTAACAGGAAAGAAGAAAGGTAGAGCTCTTTTGAGAAAAGAGCTCCTCCCCACCCTTTTTTGAAACTAGATTGTAGATGGAAGTTTTCCTGCATCCCACCTGGTCCCCCAGCTGCTCGGTCCCAAGTAAACACACAGAGGCTTATATATTAATTACAAACTGAATGGCCTATGACTCAAGCTTCTTGCTAGCTAGCTCTTATAACTTAACCCATTTCTGTTCATCTACATCTTCCACATGGCTTTGCGGCTTACCAGTTCTTTCACATCTTGCTTCTCCTGGTGGCGGCCCGCGGCATCTCCCATTCTCCTTCCTTCCTCTCTCTTCCGTTTCGAATGTCCCGCCTCACCTTATTCTGCCTCACCATTGGCCAAACAGCTTTATTTATCAGCCAATCAAAGCAACACATATTCCCATGTACAGAAAGACATCCCACAGCACTGGATCTCTTATATGCCAGGCTGGCCTCAGACTGGCTACATAACTCAGGATAGTCTTGACCTTCTGGTTGGCCCACCTCTACCGAGGGATGGACAGCAGAGACTTGAGAGCCCCCCAGAAACTCAAGCTCCAGCTAGCCTGGAGTATGCAACTTCATAGCAAACAACACAAGAGATTCTGCCTCAAAAGCAATATGGAAGGTGAGGACTACCATCCAAAGCTACTCTTCGACCTCCACAAGTGTGTTGTGTGTGCATATGCCCTCACATACAAACACATACACAAAACTATCCAACTAACTTAATAAATCATCTTTTTTTTAAAAAAGAAAAGCTTGAGATTCAAAACAATAGCAAATGGTGTGGGGGTATATTTCAGTGGACGAGAAGGAACTGGGCGTGGGTAAGACATGGGCCTTAAAGCTCTAAAAAACAACAGTAGTAAACGATGGCATACCACCTACACAGCATCATATCTACACTTCACAAAGCAAATCTGAGTGCAGGGGCCAGGGGAAGCGAGAGCAGTTATGAAGCTCTGGGAGCCCGTCTCTCTTTTAGGAAGTGACGAAGAATGTGGAATTGGGAAGCTGGAGGATGATGAAGCCACGTCTTACCAGGCAAGCAAGCTATAATTTTTCAAGCAAATTCAAAGGAACAAGACAAGAAGACTCAAAAAAAAAAACCCAACAACAACAAAAATCACAAAGTGCCAGGATAGTCTAGAACTATGATATCTAATGTGATAGTCATATATGTGACTTTTTAGATATATATCCATTTAAATCGTGTAATATTAAATGTTCAGTTCTTCAGTCTCATACAACAGTCACATGTGGCTGCTGTAACATATTGGGTTACACAGATAAAAACATTTTCATCGTTACACCAAGTCCAGAACCACAGAAATGTGAAGGCAGAGCCATGAAGGCGTAGCTTGAAATGATTCTCCAAGCTAACTGGCATGCTACTGTGCCTGGTTTTGTATACTTTCCATGGCCACAAGTTATCCAGAACCCAGAGAAATTCCATTAATTTAATAAGTATATAATGAGCCTCTACTAATACAAGGTTAGGTAATACGAGAAGCACAAGATTGAATAAAATAGATTCTGGCCTTGAAGACCCTAATAACAGAAAGGAAAATATGACCCATGTGATAGCTTCCTGTTACTAAGACAAGTAACTGAGATATTCAACTTATAAAGAGAAAAGGTAGATTGAGGCTCACAGTTTTGGAGATTTCTGTCCATGACTGATCGGCCCTGTTGCTTTTGGGGCCTGTGGTGAAGTAGCACCTCAGGCTTGGGTGTGTGGCAGAACAGAACCACTTACCGCATAGTGAGCCAGGGAACCAAGAGAAAGGGGAAAGGACTGGACTCCCACAATTCTCTTCAAGTGACCCTAAGACTTACCGTAGGGCCTCCTCTAAAAGATTCCACCACCCCCTAAAGGCACCATTCCAGTGACCAACCTTTAACACACAGGCCTTTAGGGGACACAGCGCTTGTGCACAAATAACCACAGTGAAAATGAAGAGTGGTAACTTCCAAAGAGGGGTACCAATTAACATACAAGAGGTCAAAGAAGGGATCGGTTACTAGAAAGTTCCAAGAAAGTCTCTTAGATGGGCATTTTTGAAGCTGACCTTTGAGGAAGACATCTGGGGTATGGTGGGGAGATCTCAGCAGTCCAGAGGTCATGTCTAGTTCAATGATGTCCTCCGTGAGTGGTCTTGGCTCCAGTCCTCAGGTTTTCAGTTGGGAAGAGGAGCTTTAGGAGCAATAAACACTGAGATGGAGAGGCCGTTAAAAGCAAAGGCACAGTGATGGATGTGCATGTGGGAAACGGAACAGCACATAAGCCTGGAACCCAGCCATTGCACAGCTCTCTTACAACTTGTACCTAGGCATGATATTAATTCGAGGGCAAGCCAAAAAATTGTGCAGACGATGAAGTCACCCTCGCAAAAAAAAAAAAAAAAAAAAAAAAGCTGGATTTTGGCGATGCCTTGATTGTTTGGGTCAAATATGAGAAGCACATTGATAGTTTTAAATGTCAACTTGCCATGACTTAGCATTCCCTGGGAAGAGAGTCTCTGATAAGGAAGTGTATAGATCAAGTTGGCTTGTGGGTATGTCTGTGGGAGACTGATTTGATTGTAAATGTATGTGGGAGGACCTAGGCCATTCTGGGCAGCATTGCCTCAGGGTTTGGGTTTTGGACTGTGTTTAAGAGTAGAGAAAGTTGGCTGAGCAGAGAGAGGGCAAGCAGACCGCATGGGTGTGTTCATTTTGCTTTGTTCTCGACTGTGGATGTAAGATGATCAGCTGCTTTGAGCGCCTGCTTTCACTTTCTCCCCATCATGGATGGTGAGTGGGAACTGTAAGCTGAAATAAACCCGTTTCTTCCCTGAGGTGCTTTTTGTTTGGGAATTTTATCACAGAAACAGAAATAAAACTAGAACACACAGAAGGAAAAAAAAAAAAAAAGAACCATTGTATTTTCATTTAAATATAGTTTTTAAGTAGAACTGAAGAATAATGTCATTAATTTCCCCTCCTTTGGGAACAGGCTGCCAAGTGTAGAAAACATGAGCAGGAGAATATTCTAGAACACAAGAAAGCAATGGGACATTTCTGAGGGGGGAAGGGAAGCAAGTCAGAATCTGAAGAGGGGGGAGCACGAATGGACAGACCGCTCAACAGTTAAGCTGACATGGAAGGAGTGAAGCCAGACCCAGAGGTGGGAATACAGGGCAGCTCAGATGTGGAACATGCTGTCCCCTGCTAAGAAGCAGACAGAAAACAGTGCATAAGTGAAATACCAGCTCAGCGGGCTTGCAGATCTTTATCTCTTATTGGATATGAATATACATAGAGAAGAAATATTTGCAATCTGCAGCTGTACCAAAGATCTGTCAGTGGTCACATTATTATTTCTCCTCTATGTATTTTTATAACCACACTGAAATATTTGTGTAAGTGCAAATATGTGTTTGGTGTGTCCAAATATAACGAAGTATTTGCCTAATGATTAGAATTAAGACTTCCTAGAATCTTTTTCTAGCCCAATGGGTCACTGCTGACAATTAGCACCTTTTCCAGTCATTTTTGCTTCTAAAATGTTGAAAATGAGATCCAGTGTGAGCCCATCACTGTTTTAAATAGAGTCGTGGAGAGTTACTTACCATCCGAGATCTTTAAAATAGCCTGATGTGCTATTCCCTCCAAAATGGACACAAGTTGGCTTAAAAATAAATGTGAATTGTATATTGAGTCCACATCTATATTTGTGCATGTCCCTTAAATTCAACCACGCAGCTTCTCAAGATGAGATACCACTACAGGTGACTATCCTCACTCTGTGAAACTAACGTAAATCCTTAGGCACCATACTCCAGTGAGTAGAATGAACTTTTGTTTGACAAAATCCTTATGATTCAATTGCAAGCTCCCTTCTGCCTCATTTTTCTACAGCTCAAGGACTAGAAGACAGAAGTCAACATCTGGCCAGACATGATTTCTGTCTTGTGGCGGTCCTAGAGATAGTACCTGGGCTTATTAGTGCATACTAGTCAAGAACTCTGCACTGTGTTCATCCCCAGCCCTGAGATGCTGATTCTTAACTGTGGTATTTCAGCTTAAATTGATTCTGACTAGACGCTACTGGCTAGGGGTGTACCTCAGTGTCAGAGAACTTTGCCTAGCATACATAACATTCCAAAGCTGATCCCCAGATCTCCAATAATCAAAACAATGACCAAAGAACCCTCAGATGTTGGGCAAAACTGTCAACTCATATTTTAAAGAGAAGCATTTATTAATCTGGGTACAGTGGTACATACCTATAATCCAAGTACTCTGAGTGTGGAGTGGAGGCAAAAGGGTCAGGAGTTCAAGACCAGCCTTGGCCACACAGTTCAAGACCAGCCTGGATTATGTGAGACCCTGTCTCAAATAGAAAGAAAGAAAATCATTCATGTTTTCTAGTTTCTCTTATTGGTTGAGAAGCTATAAATACTCAAGGTGTTCCTAGCATCCTTTTAATGGTACAGTGACTCCTGACTGTATAGACATGGACCACCTTCATGACTCCTGACTGTATAGACATGGACCACCTTCATGATTCCTGACAGTATAGACATGGACCACCTTCATGACTCCTGACTGTATAGACATGGACCACCTTCATGATTCCTGATGTCTACTTGAATCCTTTTGTTTTGTTTTGTTTTTCACTAGACTTATTTAAAAAAATTCTGTATTAGATTTTTCTTCCCCAGATAGAATTGGTTAAATCAGGGGCCACTCAAACTGGAATATGGTGAGCCCCTAATCTAACATGTCTGATATCCTTATGAGAAAAGGTAAGGGACTTGTAAGATGTCTCACAGGTAAAGCTGCTTGCTGCCGAGACTGACAACTGAGTTCATCCCTGGGATCCACATGATAGGAGAGAACTGACTCCCAAAAGTTGTCCTCTGGCCTCCACAGTGGCTTGTGTATGCATAAGAGCATGTATATGCACACACGATATAAATGAATGTCATGAAATATCTAAAAACAGTAGCAGAACATTTACTAGCATGTGCCAGGCCCAAGGTTTATCTAATCATAGAAGAAGAAAGAGAGGAGGAGGAGGAGGAGGAGGAGGAGGAAGAGAATGTGGACACAGAAGTAAGAGGATGTAAGAACACATGGAGAGAGAAGACCATTACAGGATAGGGTTAGAATGATGGAGCTACAAGCCAAAGGTTTCCTGCAACTATGAAGTTCCACGAACCATGAGAGGTGCGTGGAGTATTTCTTTCCCAAGCACCTGGCAAGGAATCAGTACCCAGAAGATACCTTGATATCAAACTCTGGCCTCTAGAACTGTGAGACAATAAACGTCTGCTGCATTAAGCCCTCCACCTGCAGTAATTTATTACGGGGGCCCTTGGAAACTAATAGGTTTTCTTCTTCATTCTTTACATTTATTGCTACCCTATTGTTTTCCTGAAAGAACTTGTTTCCAACCTTGTTTTCTTAACAAGTACAATTAGGGCATACAGTTTAGATTCTTTATGTCTCTCATTTCATAATTTTTAAAAATGTATGTCTGTGTGTGTGTGTGTGTGTGTGTGTGTGTGTGTGTGTGTGTGTGAAGTACCTGTGCACATGTGTATGTAAGTTCCTGCACCCAAATGCTGAAGGAGGATGTTGGATGTCCTGTTCCTCCACTCCCTGCCCTCTACCCTTGAGACAGTCTCTCACTGAAACTGGGCCTAGGCTGGCAGCCAGCAAGCCTGTCTCTGCCCCATAGTGCTGGGTTGTAGCCACACATGTGGTCACATTGGTTTTTCACGCGGGTGCTAAGACTTCAAACTGTTCTAATGCTTGAGCAACACACTCCCTTACCCACCGAGCTGTCTCATTAACCCTCGTTTCTCTTTTTAAATCAGTTTAGATTCATTTATTTTATTTTATGTGATGAGTGTTTTGCTTGCCACCATGTGCATGTCTTGTGTCTTCGGAGGTCTGAAGAGGGCATCAGTTCCCATGGAACTGTAGTTATAGATGATTATAAGCCACCATGGGGGTGCTGGGAACTGAACCCAGGTCCTCTGCAAGAGCAATAAGTGCCCTTAACTGCTGAACCATCTCTCTGGTCCCTCGGTTCTTTTTTCAACTATAAAAAAATTATTTACTCTGATCTCTTTAGATATTGCTTCTCTGTAATTCCCTTCATTCCCATCTCTGAAACTCGGGGTGAACACACGGCACAGCCTATCAACGACCCTCCAGCCCGCCCACTGCTCCTCTCGGTCTCTCTGCCCTGTTTCCACGGTGAAAGTCTCAGCATTATCATCAATTTTCTAATTTTCTCTTGAAACTACTTTCAGTCTATAGTTCATATTATCTACTGGATTTTTATTTTAATGAGTGTGTATTTCATTGAATTTTTTTCCTATAATGCTTTGCTTTGCTTAATGGAAGTTATTTTTCCATGCCTCTCTCCCAACTTTCTGTATATGTGCACATGTGTGTATGTATCTGTGTGTGTGTGTGTGTGTGTGAGAGAGAGAGAGAGAGAGAGAGAGAGAGAGAGAGAGAGAGAGAGAGGAGGCCTTGCTACACAGTGCTATCTGGCCTGAAACTCACTGTTTAGAGCAGAGCAGGCTGGCCTTGAACTTGTGGCCCCCTTGCCTCTGCTTCCTGAGTGCCGAGATTATAGATTACAGGCAGGAGCCACCACACACCACTCCAGAAGCTCCTTCATATGTCTCATGCACATTTTCAGCATATCTAAAGCTTTCCTCAGGTTATTCCATAAAATTAATTCCAACACGAGTGTGGTGGTTTGGGTAAGAATGGCCCCCATAGGCTAATGTATTTGAATGCTTAGTCACCAGGGAACAGAACTATTTGAAAGGATTAGAAGGACTATGCAGCCCTGTTGAAGTGGGTGTGGCTTTGTTGGAGGAAGTGTGTCACTGGGGGTGGGCTTTAAGGTTTCAAAAGCCCATGTCAGGCCCAGGCCCAGACCTAGTCTCTCTCTCTCTCTCTCTCTCTCTCTCTCTGCCTGTAGATCAGGATGTAGCTCTCGTTATTTCATTAAAATAAAAATCATGAGTGCTGCCTTGCTCCCACCAAGCTCTCCCACCATGGCAATGGACTAAGCCCTCTGAAACTGTAAGCCAGCCCCCAGTTAAATGCTTTATGAGTGCCTTGGTCACAGTGTCTCTTCACAGCAACAGAACAGTGACTAAGACAAGGAGTAAATGCATGTTCTTAGAGTTCTTTGTTGGCTTTCTTAGCTTTGAATTTGGTTGAGAAGCTCACTTAGAAAATAGGCTTAGCCGGGCGGTGGTGGCGCACGCCTTTAATCCCAGCACTCGGGAGGCAGAGCCAGGCGGATCTCTGTGAGTTCGAGGCCAGCCTGGGCTACCAAGTGAGTTCCAGGAAAGGCGCAAAGCTACACGGAGAAACCCTGTCTCGAAAAACAAAAACAAAAAAAAAAGAAAAAGAAAATAGGCTTAAATATGCTCTCTCTCTCTCTCTCTCTCTCTCTCTCTCTCTCTCTCTCTCTTCTCTCTCTCTCTCCCTCCCTCCCTCCCTCCCTCCCTCCCCCCTTCTGTCCCTCTAATACCCTCACACTTTCCCCTCTGTGTGTAGTGGATTTAGAGTTTGCCTTCATTCCACACTTGGCTGTAGGAAGCTTCCATTCCGACTCCAACCTACTAATGGTGTTTCCAAAGCCCCACCCCCGGTGACACTGAGGACAGATTGGGCTACCCTTCCTGCTGGTCACAGGTTGTAGCTGTGTCCTCCCTGTCCATTAAGTCCATGGTTGGCTAATGCTGCAGCCCTGGGCGGTGATAACTCTTTCAGCCTGCTTTCATGAGCAGGAGAAGCCTGCCTTTCCTGTGGCTTCAGGCAGTGAGCTTGGCTTCAGTCTCCCATCTGGGCAAGCAGCTCTTTGATTTTCATTTCCCCGGGACGAGCCAAACTCTAGTTAATATTGCCTGGTTCCAGCCCCAGAATCCCATAAGCTTGTGGCTTCCGCTCAGCTCACAGCTTTGTGTTTCTGTTCCAGAATTGAACTACAGAACTGTTTATTTAAATTTTAATCTTGATAAACTTCATCATTGCTGCATGTTTGGAGTAAAGATGTGTCAAAGAGCAATTTTCAGGGCTACCTAGACTCCATTGGCAGATGGCAGTGTCTGCAAGCCTTCGGTACTATCCTTAGCTCCCCTTCAGATGACAGCACAATCTAGAATATTATTTCATAAACAAGCAATTCTTTAATAAGCACATGTAGTCAAGAATAATGGTTCTCGGGCTGGGAGTACAGCTCAGTGGTAGAATGCTTGCCTAGGATGTGGGGGGCCCTGGATTCCATCCCCAGCACTGAGAAGAAAAAAAAAGCAATAGTTCTTTAAATAATTTTGTCTTTCATCTGCTTATCCAATTAGCTTACCAAATGATCTAATTCAGTTGTTATGGTATTGAAAATATTAAACTTTTTACCTTCAAGCTAATCTTCATAGAACAGCACTTTTTTAAAAAAGAAAAATACTGAGGAAAATCTCTTAGTCCCTGAGTTCTGGAATTTCCTAATGATTTTTTTTAACCATGTAAACAAGCCCAGGAGTAAATGAATGTGGTTTATTGCTTATACTTCCTGGAATTTCTGCAGCCCTGGCAGAATTATAGCATCTCAGAGTTGGAGACATTCTTCAGATGACCACACTGAATCCCCCCCCCCCCCCCACCCCCCGTTGGTCTGCATCAAATTTGTGAAAGTTAGTCACTAATGGGCTAAGACTGTGGAGAATTCTGTGGCAAAGGTAAAATCCCACTTCAAAGGAAATTTAGACACCCAGCTGGCCCCTTTGAAGAGGACTTAGACCCATGGAAAATCTTTTGAAACGTTCTGATGGAACCTGATAGATCAAGAAGGCCCGTGCCCCTCCTCCTCACAAATGGAGCTGTGCTACACATGAATGTCGGTCCATGTTCAATAAACAGATGCCAAAAAGAAAAAGGGGGGCTGGACGGATGGTTCAGAGGTCAAGAGCACTTGATGCACTCCCAGGGGACACAGGTTCTGTTCCCAGCACCCATATCACAGCTCACAACCATCGTAACTCCAGCTCCAGGCGAGCTAATGCCCTCTTCTGACCTCCTCAGGTATCAGGCACCCATGTGGTACATACACATACATGCAGATGAAATATTCATACACTAAATAAATAAAACTAAAACCAAATTTTTAAAAGAAAAGCAAAAACAACCAAAAACTTGTGGAAGTGTTTGCCAATTTCCATGATGCAAATACTCCCACCATGGCTGAATTCAAGCTATCAACTTGTCATTACTGTTTACAGAATTGAGAAGAGTTGCCCACAGTTGGTTCTCTGGGCTGGTAAGAGTCAGTTTCGGCACATAAAATGGCTACAGTACCAAATCCACTTCTCTCCAGACCTCTACTTAACCTCAGAGGGATTTAGTGTAGCGATTTGCACCACCACCTAAACACCATGGCAGTCCTTGAGTCCTCTTTTCTCCCAGGCTTGGGCTAATGAAAGCACAGAGCCAGGCCTTTCTCCTTATCTCTGCCTCCAGAGGTGTCTCTCTGGAGCCCATTTCTCTTTTCTCCCCACACTTGGCCCTGTATGATCTCACCCACCAGTCCTGCAGCCTCGAATACTGTCAAGTACTATTAACACATGCATATTTATCTCCATTCCAGACCCTTTTTCTGAGTTCCAGGCTGATGTACGCCAACTGGCTGCTCAAATATCTCAACAACTCATATTTAAATTTTCTGAAGCAGAAGTCTTGCTCCTCCTCCTCCTCCTCTCATCTCCTTTGTCTAAACAGAATTCCCTTCTGGCTGTTCATTTGCTGAATTCCCAGACTACCAGGGATCTTTTTGTAAAGTTCCCTTCCCATAAAGTCAGCTGGTACAAAATACTATTGATTCCACTTTCAAAATACTTCTCAACTCTCTGTACCTCTCCATCACCCCATCATCTCCCCATAGACTACTGCCACTGTACCTCTCCGTCACCTCCATCATCTCCCCATAGACTACTGCCACTGTACCTCTCCATCACCCC